>JXSR01S022805.1:19519-33574 GCA_000969725.1 Ophiothrix spiculata
GTCCACATTTTACTTGTTTTATCTCAATTCATCTATATAATGCTACTTGGGATTGTGAAATTATGTCCCCTTTTCTTCTTCGATCAATTAAAGCGATAGCACACTGTGCTCGCACGAGCCATGTACAGGCTAGTCCATCCAGATGGACCTCGCAAGCGAAAGTGAAGCGAAGCCTACGGCGCTCGCTTGTGAGGTCCATCTAGATGGACTATGTACAGGCCTGTTCCACCATTCCACTATTTCGCTCTCTTCATCCCCGTCATCTTTTAATCCACTATATTAATGCACTAAAATAATCTAGCTGTGCTATGGGTACCAGGAGTTGTTTTTTCAGGACCAGCAGTCATTTCCGAAATTTGATTCCGATTTTGATTTGGAAATCAAGAATTTCTCAATAAAAAAAGACACTGTTTGATTTTCTTCTGATGAATATGTATTGTTTTTTCCCAAAATGCCTGTTTCCAATCATTTTCTAAACAAATTTTGACTCATAATTTTTCCAAAAATGCCTGTTTCCAATAATTTTCTAAACAAATTTTGACTCATACTAGAGACAAAAAATTATATACGGCAAGGCCTGGGAGCTGTAGTAGGGGAAAATATTGTCGCCTGGGTCTCAATTTTTCTGTCCCACCACGTGCAAAAAGTAAGGAACCATAGGGTAAAAATCGCCCAGCACCCGCTTAGAAAAAGCTTGCTTACATTGCTCATGTCCATAGACCTCTGCATTCCTCCAAACAAGGCTCGAGCTAGTTCGTTCTTTTGTCTATCCTCTTCAGTCTCCTCTTTAGCAAGTTTTTGTGTACTAGTTGTTCCTACTGTTTTAGCACCACTCATCTATAGTGAAAACATCAGAGCAAAGCTAATTTAAGATCTTGTTTTTACATTAACATCAACACTTTGACCGCCAGGCTACCCAATTTAGTGTTGGTAAAGTTTGTTGACCTTGCAAAAGCTGTGTGCTGCTGTACTAAAATTTTGAATATTTTTTACTGTATGTAATTATTTTGCCAAAATTGTTTTATCTTATCAAAATAAGAAAATGGGAAAGTCAAAAATTCAATAAGATTATTATTTTCTATCTAGATCTTTTTCAAAAACTTGATACATGAAAAAAAAAAAATCTGAAATTTACAAATGGCAGCTTTTCATGATTTAATGAAAATGAGTAGTGGCTTCAATGGCTTCAACAGAGGTTTTGGCTGAATTTGACCGATGATTTTCTTCGAAAGTTGTACATGTATGGTTAGGTTTAACCCTTTACAATATCATATTCTTTCTGACCCCAACCCCAATCAAACAATGTTGAGAGGTCCAATTAAAACAATGTTGAGAGGTTTAACAAAGGATTTGATTACACAATACTAGAGGGAAAGGGGATAAATTTGAACATGAACATATAAAAATTGAATTATGGGTTTTGAAGTTATGAGGAATAGCGACAATAGTGTTCTTATTATTTTTCTTTATAATTTGCAGGTTTAATTTGACTGTATTTCCAAATTTGCATGACCGACAACCTGTGCCTTTTGATGTAACCCGTCACCTATGTAGATGTTATTGTATCACTCTTTATAAGTTCAAGGCATTTCATTGGTTTATTGCCGTTTGAAAATTTCCCCATCACTCCCTCCATGTGATGGTAAAACTATCACACTGTGCTGCACTGAAATACACATGCACCAAGTTGTGGACTTGCCATTGTTTTTCTAAGGTCAACTCAACCATTGGATGATACTGAAGTTATCAATATTTTGAGGTAAAAGAATTCATAAATGAGTGATATAAAACAAATATTAACTGTCTTAAATTAGTGTGATTGTAGAAATATCATAACTCTGCAAACGATGTATTGTTCCATTTTACAGGCGAGTGAAATGGAACAATGATATATCTTCACTTCATGATGATATTTCTACCATCACACTCATAGTCAGTTAATATTTGTATAAGCAGTGGCAAAAACTAAGATTAATATACAGGGTGAATCAAATTTAAGTGTAATCAACGGAGTTATTTTTTATAGGAAATCTGTTTATGTTTATCAACTTTAATTATATTTGATAAATAGCAAATTTAATCAGCTTTCATGTGAATTTTAGTTTATTGAAATTGACCAATGCATTCAAAAGTTACAGTTGTGTAAATAAAGGTACCCAATTTTGATTTTGAACAAACTTGCTTCATCATGAACTCTTTTCTGTACAGCAATTGGTAACATCTTATTGTGCATTGGTTAACTTGACGCTGCATTTAAAATGTTAAACAGGCACGCATTGTGCAGAGATACTGAAGAAGATTCAATGATGCAAAATGCAAATCAAAGTTCTGATGGTCATTTCAGATATTAGTGCACAATCTTGACAACCAATGCCAGGAGATAAATCATGGCGCAACAATGTAGCAACAGGCAATGCCATTTTGTTGCAATTAAGTATCAACAGTCTCAAAGTCCGGTTGAAGATCGCGGTCTGTTTTGTCTGTAGTTTACGGAAGCCAACCAGGTCCCATCACCTCAAGCTTTTTAAAATATTGTTTCATGATAGGCTAAGACTGCCCAAATCTTTGACTCCAGCTTTTTAAAATATTGTTTATACGCTAAAGACCGCCTAACTCTTCGAAACAGGAACAAGGAGGCTTTGGAAGATCCTGATCCGGATTAGAAGAGTTTTTTTGATAGATCTGAATATTACCTCAAAAGTCAACCCACTGTATGAAATTTACAAAAGGGATGGTTTTATGTTTGTCACTAAGGCTGCGATCACATAGAAGTATACGGTATACGGTATTCGCTATACGCTATTCGATGGCTATGTTTTTATACATTTTTTCGAATAGTGCCCTCTTATGTGACCCGGTAGCATCAAATTCACGTGTTCGATTGCATCTATACGCGTGCCCAGGTGAAATCATGCATCGTATACCCGAATAGTATAGTTCTATGTGATCGGCCTAAAAGCGACATTAGTTCCAGAATATACTGACCAAATACAATCCAAGATTCTAATAACACATCTGGCAATTATGTTGAAAGCATTCCTGGTAGAAATCGAGTACAATTCTAGTACAAATCGAGTACAAGATTGGAATGTGCACATTTGGAACATCATTCGAGTACACTTCAAGTACATTTCTAGTACAAATTGTACTTAAAGTGTACTCGAATGATGTTCCAAATGTGCACATTCCAATCTTGTACTAAGAAATTGTATTTGATTTTCTACAGGGATCATTTTAAGAGAAGGTGATATGCAAAATGTTCCAATGTCTTTTAAACCATGCATTTTATTGCTGCCTTGAAGCAAAAAGTTTCACTTTTTTCTTTCTTCTGGACAGTGCACAAACATTTGGATTTTATGCCTCTCCCTGAATCAAGGAAAAAACATCTTTCTTGCAAACATTTTTAACAAATCACATACCTTAATCATAAAATTAAAACACTTACTTGAACACTAACTTGCCCACCATCATTACCAGACAAATCCTCTTTAGCAGATGTCATGTCACCATCAGCATCTGTTGACCTTTCACCTTTGACCTCTGGTTGTTGTCTTGGTGATGACCTTGATCGGATATATCCTTTGCGTCCCCAAACTTTATTCACACCATCCAGTTTCAAGCCTGTGCTACTGAAAGATGAATAAAAACTTTTTACCATCAACAAATACTGCCAAAAAAGAGATAATATTGAGTTTACATCCACTTCTTCTAGATTACTGGGAATGTGTTTTTGTATAGCTTCAAATCTTGAAAAATACCTTCAAGAAACCAAAATTTTGATCGCTACTTCAATTTAAAATTTTGAAAAACTATATTGCATATTTTATCTGAGCTCATGCCCGAACAACACCATGCTCAACGCATGCAACTCATTTTAAATACAACATTTACCAATTTTTAAGTTAAATATTATTGTAGAAACAAAGTATAGTATATTTATGTGAATTTTAAACTAGACAACCACATAACATATATGGCAGTCAGTGAAAAAAATCACTAACCATAGAGGATTCGAACCTGGAACCTTGACATTACCAGTGCCATGCTCTACCAACTAAGCTAATGAGTCAGATGGGGAAGAGCAGTCAATTTTATATCTATAGGCCTTCAGTTTTAGTTCAGGTTAAAAGTATAGTGTTAGCCTAAAGTATAGTATTAGCTCGTAAGTTTCTTTTTCTTTTTTGTAGGGGGGCAGTGATGTCTAAGGTCAGCCCACTAAAATGATGGTTGGAAATAATGCTTGTTTTAAACATACAGTAAGGGCTAATGAACAGAAAGATAATTTAGGAGTTTATTAACTGAAATTCATGTCAAATTTAAGATTGGTATTTTTTAAACAATTCCTCAAGAATAAGTCTATTCTTCTATTCTAGACTATAACATCTATTACCTAGACTATAACATCTATTACCATTTTGAGGGAACTTACAGAACAACAGACAAAATAAAACAATAAACTTCTCTTCAATTTCAAATTTCAGACAGTGCTACAAATTTTCTGACATGTGACATCTTCTGACCGACAAATGAACTCAAACTGTACATTGGTCTACAACGTCTTATCCAAAATAAGACGCTGGTAACCGCTACTAAATCTAAGCACTTGAATGCTCCCGTATCCTGACAGAATTTGTTTTGATCGTCAAACACATAACATGCATGGCGCATTGGTGTTTGTATGAATTTCTTCTCGCAACATGTAGTTAAACACAACGAGTCATGCAACAGTTGCACATGTAGGCATCACTATTTTGTCAACTTAATTACCAAATTCTTCCACTCATGAATGATTGCTGTGTATATAGATAGGGCGAGTGAGTGACCTAGGTTTGTAATTCTACCGGTCAAAATTTTGACCAATTATGATCAGTGGTTACCTGCAATAGTGGGCAGTCTGAGCCATATAGTATATATAAGGCTTTGATGTCGAGGGTACCAGCGTACTCAAACCGTTGTACAATTAGCACAAATTTCAAATCAAATTTTCTCAAACTTCCAATACAACTACATTATACCATGGTTCAATCTGAATTTAGTATGAACTTTGTGCTAATTGTCGGTGGTGTAGTCAGAGGTGGTGTGGCCACACCCCTTATATTTCATTTGTCGGTCAAAAGAGGTCACCTGTTGGAAAATTTGTACCACTGTCAGAAATTTGAAATTGAAGAGAAGTTTGTTGCTTTATTTTGAGTAAAATTTGAACAAACTTGTTTGAAAAGTTGCAAAAATGGTCAAAAGACTTCCCAAACCAAGATTTGTGAGAAAGTGAGACATACAATGCAATAACAGTCAGCAGTGCACTTGTGAGACCTTTTTTTGCTCTCATTTTTCAAAAGCTACGATGAAAAATTCAACAACTCACTATATCTCTTTATACAGGAGCGTACCGTTGTTGATTCGTGATGAATCAACAGTTGATATTCAAATTAGCACGTCACGCACGGCACGGCATTTACAAAAGTGCGTTTACGCAGTACACAAAAGTCGGCGCACTGATCAGCTTTGATCATCGCGCGTCGAGCACTTATTAATAGTACGTGCAAAAGCCCGGTGCTTGGGAAAAATAGATAGAACGTCAAAGCTGTAAACATTCACAAATTAGCACTTTGCTCTCAATATTTTTATGAAGATGAGTAGGCCTTTCTGTTAAATTGAAAACATTTAGAATTTAATTCATACGCTTTCAGGAAAATTTTCGTTGTTGAAAGGTATACTCTGCATCCGATGCGTCGGCGTATTTCTATCACGCTCGGGTGGCTAAAGCCACCCTCACGCGATATAAATACGCAGACGCATGGATGCATCGTTGTTGATTCGTGATGAACAACTCTGTGGCGTGTTTGAATACCTAAAAGAATGGGTGTACTATTGGGTCATCAGCAAATTTCACACCCCCATTTTGAAACTTTTGCACCAAGTGGACAGCATTCCACAGTCGGACCACATCTCCTTGTTCCTTGAACAAGAAACTTGATTCTGATTGCTGTGTGGTTTGGAAGTCATGTTAAGCCGTTGTTCCCTGTGCGAATGCTCCTCCTTGGGGCGCTGCATACAGAGAATACCTTGTGAGTCTATGGCAGATCTTGAGGTAGAAGTATTATTTGAAATGGATTATGATAGGCCATGCAACCCTGGGTTTAATACCACTCACCTGGGATAATTTAGTTGTTGAGCATCTTTAGCTGATGCTCCATCGGAGCTGACTGATGGAGCTGGAGTAGATGGGTGCGCGCTGCTGCCTTTATCAGTTGGACCTGAGATGGGCATTGAATCACCACTAACAACTGAGGCAGGGCTGGCGTAAGGTTGGAAATTCAGGCCTGCAAATATTGGTTTGACTTCTGTAATAAAGAGATTAAGAAAAAGTGAGCTTTGATTGATTTTGTATGGTTATTAAGATGGTTTATTGAATGGATAGCATTTTTAAAAGTTGTTTCCTCACAGAAGCAGCTGCTTACAACAATTTGAATCATATATTGATAAAATTATAAATAAAAATGTTTGCACAAGTTATGTGTATGCAATTTTCAATGCACATTAAATGCACACATTATTGATGCACTTGGTTAATCATGCTCCGCATCACTGCGCAATAATACATGGGCAATTATGAAAATGCAAATGTGCCATCAAGTAATCAAATTTTATTTAAAAATGTCAGTTCTTGTCATTTTTCTTGAAAAATAACACAGTAACCCTTTTTTATTCAAGTTTATTGAAGTATGCCCCCAAAAGAAAATCAACAAATCAATGGAGAATTAACTATTTTAAAAAGCACAAAATGATACTTTTTTGCATTTTCCCTATACTTTGTGTAGGCAAATCAGAGGACATTATTCATTGCTCACACAGAGCTATGTTTTAATAGGCTAAGGATAGCCCTGTTAAGCCAAGAGATGGCACCTTTCATTCCAGAAACTGTATGATCAAAGCCAGATTTGCAGAATTCAGCCAACTTTGTAAGTGTGAAAGTCTATGGGGAAAATATTTTATTTCCATATTTATCCCCAGGGCTTCGAAATCAGCAGTAGCCGTTTCCAGAAAAAACATTTAAGTGCTGTAATCATTATTCAATATTCACATTATCGTTATATTCGTTATTCAATTCACATGTGTGCCATGGATACAGATGCAGGAGTCTCGTATACAACATGTGAGTGTCTCGATTGCTCTAAGCCAAATAATTTGCTTTTTTATTTGTGTAAAATTGCCAATAGTAAAATGGAACAGGCATTTTTTCATATCACATTATCCACAAGTGCTTTTACCTTCTGGTGACGGCTGGTTTTCTGTGTGCCTCTGCTGTTTTGGTTTATAGGGAGCTGCTCCGTTGTCTAATGCATCAGATACATAGTCATAAAGGAAAGGGTGGAGTCCAACTAGGCAAAGAACACATCCACATATGCTATGTATACATACCTTCTGGTGACGGCTGGTTTTCTATGTGCCTCTGCTGTTTTGGTTTATAGGGAGCCGCTCCGTTCTCTAATGCATCAGATACATAGTCATCCAGAAAGGAAAGGGTTGAGTCCAACTAGGCAAAGAACACACATGCTATGTATACATACCTTCTGGGGACGGCTGGTTTTCTGTGTGCCTCTGCTGTTTTGGTTTATAAGGAGCATGCTCCGTTCTCTAATGCATCAGATACATAGTCATCCAGAAAGGAAAGGGTGGAGTCCAACTAGGCAAAGAACACACATGATATGTATACATACCTTCTGGTGACGGCTGGTTTTCTGTGTGCCTGTGCTGTTTTGGTTTATAGGGAGCCGCTCCGTTCTCTAATGCATCAGATACATAGTCATCCAGAAAGGAAAGGGTGGAGTCCAACTAGGCAAAGAACACATCTACACATGCTATGTATACATACCTTCTGGTGACGGCTGGTTTTCTGTGTGCCTCTGCTGTTTTGGTTTATAGGGAGCCGCTCCGTTCTCTAATGCATCAGATACATAGTCATCAAGAAAGGAAAGGGTGGAGTCCAACTAGGCAAAGAATACATCCACACATGCTATGTATACATACCTTCTGGTGACGGCTGATTTTCTGTGTGCCTCTGCTGTTTAGGTTTATAAGGAGCTGCTCCGTTCTCCAATGCATCAGACACATAGTCATCGAGAAAGGAAAGGGTGGAGTCCAGCTGTTCAAAGCAAACAAACAAATAGATTGAAATGCAGTGGCATAGCCTGATTTTCAATATTAGCGGTATAATTTTATTAGTTTAATTAACTGACAACCAAATACGATCGACTGAAAAGGTACACCCAAAAAGGAACACCCTGCATCAATATGGCTACACCATCGTTGATACGAAATGCAACTGCATTCTATACTATGGATAAATCTGACAAAATGTCAATATTATATTTCAGCAGGAAACTTGTCACACTTTTCATTCAACAGTATATACGTACTTTGCATTGCCCTTGAATTTGAAATCAAGGAATTTTTAAAATCTTGGTTTAATTGGCTGAAACAAGTTTGGGATAATCTGGAGTAGAATACCCTACTTTACATGAATAAATACAGGGAATGTATAGTGCGCTATGCCTCCCTGATTTGTAATTTCACACGACCTTGGCGCACTTTACAGGTATTCGCTGCTCACTGTGGCCCAAGTAAGCTCCATTCCACACCAAGCATCATTTCAAGTTCTGCAGCAACCACTATAGGGGCGCTGAACCTTGATCAGCCCACATGCACCATCGTTGACTGTATCAGCTCAACAAGTTTCGTACAGGTTTCGACGATACACTCTTATGATACTGACCGTGATTGATGTGTACAGTTATGACTCTACTGTGAATTGAACTGACGACTTAACATCCTTTCCGATGACAACAATCTCTCATCGTAAAGTATTTATTCAACTCACAATACTTCATATCAGGAGCGGGAGATCTAAAATATCCGTCTAAATACTCCCAACAAGTCAGTTAAAAGCCCCAACAATCTGAGATTCCATTCCTGCAGGCCCAATGTGTGCAAGGAAAGACTGCTAACCACTTCACTAAAGCGCTACTACAATGCTCCTAAGTACCAAGTGTTCCAAAAATGGTTACATGTAGAAAAATGGCCATGTGCAAAAACTATAGTAGCTGGAGAAACAAAACTTTGTGCAAATTATATTATAACCCTCTTCTAGATACTCATAAAAAGTCTGCTATCACAGCGTTATTACTTTTTGAGTTATCAACAAAGCTAGAAACCTATGTCAGAAACGCATTTATTCATGCTTACAATTTTGTTGAATTTTGCAAAAATACGTTTCAGACATAGCTATCTGTTAATGTTGATAACTAAAAATAATGCTGTGATATTAGAATTTTGCAAACATGTAGCAAAGGTATGTATCATGAGGTATGCTAAGAATGAACTCTTCAACTGCTATAGTTTTTGCAAACGATCATTTTTCTACATGTAACCATTTTCTGGGACACCTGGTATATTACTTATTTGTCAATTTATTTGCCTTCAGATTGTGGCAAACATTTTACATAATACAAGATGTAAAAGACAAACTAAGTATTGTTACACATGCCCTCAAAGTTAATTACAACTCTTTTGGCACGATTGGGTTAAATAGATTTAAACCCACTTATCTTATTGGAATAAGTACTGTCTATATTCTGATTCTCACAATATGGCATTATTATATTCTTAAAAATATAAAAACCTCCAGGTTTAATCTATATATATGTATGCTGAAAGGTGCATTGAAAAAAATAAAATCACATTTGTGAAAATCTTGTTCAAAACCTAATTTACAAAAGTCAAAAACTAGAATTTCGTATTGCATGATGATCTTGCGTATGAAGTTATTCTCCAAAAGTGTAAGTTAAATTTTACTCTAAAAGTATATGTTAAAATTTGTTAACAGATCAAAATATGTACCTTTAACAGTGCCTACTGATGAAAACCTTACCTGCAGATCTGCATTTGGTAAAACTGACTGAGTGAATGACATGTCATTGCAAAGTGCCTCCAGCTCAAGTATTCTCTGAAAGACAAAATGGAAATCTTAATTCTAAAGTGCAAACTAAAAAACTGTGATGATAATGAATGTAAAGTATCAAAACGTTTTAAACTTTACCCAGAAAGGAAGGAGCTATATCAATGATATTTTGTTAGAGTCACTTGTCCTTCTGTTCATTAGACCCCCCCTCCTAAAAAATGTTTGACTGCCCTTAACTTAAAAAAATATTTGGGTCGGTAGGTCAACATTTTTTTATTTGCTGTTGAATAAGAATTCAACGAATACTGAAAAAAAAAGTCAAGCATACGAGTGGGTTGAGGATTTTGTTATCAGTTATCTCAAAACATTTGAGGCGTTTGGGCCTTTTGAAACACCAACCTCAGCTATACAGACACACCCAAATTCATCCCAAACCTCTTAAAAATGTCTGTTCAAGGTCCACAGTGGACACCTCGCTGCAAAGGATCGTAGATTGCAGATACACGCGGAAATGCCTGGGTTCAAAGGGTTTAAAGTTAACTCACCTGCCTCAAACTCATTGATGCAGACATCTTGTGTTCCTTCAACACTTCCCTCACATCATCCGGTAGGATCTTCCCATGCATAACCACTTTGACAATGGCAGATACGATCCATTCTCTGACGATATCACTGTCATACGGTCTTACAAGAAGATTGCACAAAACAGTCAGCAGTTGCTCTGCTGGAGGAGAACTTGGTATACTGCAGCAATCTCCAATAACCTGGATTGGTAAAAGTAAATTAAAGACCACATGATCCAGTATGACAAACTTAAATGTGTCTTTCACTTTGAGTTTGCTTTCAGTTTCCAAACCTTATGAGGGTGAGGTGAGGTATAGGGTTCTACGACATGATATCAACACTTAATAATAATAATTGGTTTTTGTATAGCGATTTTCCATTTAGATCAAACCGCTCATGATGCGCTGCAGGTAGATCGTCACAATCATTTCACTTCATTTAGGCATTTTTGTGGCCTTTTCAAGCGCATATCCTATCACTTCTGTGTTAATTAGTGTTATAACAGTTTTTTAATACAATTTAAATATCGGTACATTCAATATTAACATCGTCACTAGTAGTCCTTCCAATGTCTGTTCCTTTATCTTGAGTTCTTTCAACAGTAGATTTTTCATTTTTAAAAGTTCTTTCAATAATAGTCTCTTCAGAAATGTGTATAGCGGTCTGTACAGTCAATGTGTTTCACAAACAACAGTTTCATCAATATTAGTCATTCCAACAATGATGTTTTCAATATCGGTACATTCAATATTAGCTTTGTCACTAATAGTCCTTCTACTGTATGTTCCTTTATTTTGAGTTCTTTCAACAGTAGGTCTTTTAATAAAAGTCTCGTCAATATTACTCATTCCAACATTCTCCAGGCTATGTACAACTCTTTTAGTCACCTCTAATGACATGCAGGGGATACATCGGGCCTATTTTAGAACCACAGATCTGCTGGGAGTCCTTACTTTGGAAACTAAAAATCATTAATGTCTTGTTATGCAAAGATTTAAAAAAATAAAAAGGGCTCAAATGTAAACATGATTTACAAAATACTAGCTGCACCAGGCGAATCACCATTTTTCTGGTGGGACCATTGTTTTTAAAAGCTCTACCTATACCTCCCTACTCAATGCTTATATGACTCATCTCCCATATAGAGTATACAGCACAGGCCCTAATCAAAGTGTTAATATGCCATGAGAAATGGGACTGCATGTGCTGGAAAGGATCAAGGCTGGCGTAGACCTCCAACTAGCATATATACGATTTTTGTACTCTTATTTCTCAAACTAATTGCATAAACCATATAAAAGTGTACATTAATTTTTAACCTAAACGTGATATGATGGTGATATCGGTTTTTAACCAAAAATGTCAATTTCGGCAAAAAATACTAAAAACAATATTTTTCGTCCCTAAAAATTTCTGGAAAGCCTAACTAAAATTTGCATTCGTGAAATGTTGAACTTGGGAGCAGAAAATATGAAATTAGTTTGAGAGTTACGAGTACAAAAACGGTTCATGCCATTTGAAGGTCTATCCTAGCTTTCAATCAATTTCATGACATACTTACCCAAGCAATAAGCTGTAGTAGTGCTTCTGGAACATTTTTCTTTGATGCAAATCCCAAGTATAACTCTAATACATGTTGTCGCACTTCTGCATTGTTGTCTATTGAGTCAACAGAAAATAATGGTGCAATGAATGAATTCAACTTACTAATTAACCAAACTAATTATCTTTGCTAATACTTTATATGGTATAGTGATCAATGTGCCATGCACAAGATCAGAACATTAATTTCCTAGCATTTGAAACATGGGTTCATAGCATATATATATACAGAATAAAAGTCAGATATGACTTAAATCCATAATTTTTTTTTGGGGGGGAGGGAGGGGAAGTGTAAAGGTACACACAAAATTCCTTAAATGTCTAAAAAAGATCCCAAAACACCTTTATATTTGTCTTTTAATAAAACACTACCAAAATGTTTGTAAAATGTGCTGAAAACTTTTTTTGGCTTGTCTCTTTAAAACAACCACACAGAAATTAACTTAGGTTTGACCCTGAAAGAATCCTAAGGTCCCTTTTTGATTTATCATTTATCATTTTAGAATGATTTAACAAGTAACAAAATGAAATACAAGTAAGTTACAACAGTTTTTCCCACTTTTTACCTTTTGAAATGACATTGATGACACTGTGTACTGTGCTAGTTGGCACAATATCTCCTCCAGTTATGATCAGCATGGTCATTGCAACGATGTACCATTTCACTGTTGGACGATATGTGAATTAGTCATTAAGGAAGATAAAAACAACTTATTATAATGTACAGAAACTGAAGGGCAACATTATAGAAACAGTCCTGGGACTGATTTCAATAACATATTTTCTTTTTTTTTATATTATTGCAAAATCTACCACAGTCCTAAACACACTGCCAGGCCATCACACATTGTGTTTGGAATATTTTGAGCATTTTACTAACACCTTTGGGGGAGGGGTGGAATAGGTTTCAAACAAAATATCAAATCAAATGTTCTGACTGGTTCATATAATGTAAAACAATGTTTATAAATACTAAATTTGCTGGAGTTGGATGATTAATTCTACTGTTTATTTTTATTCTGATCATTTTGTTGAGAACTATTTTTCATTTCTTTGTTACTAGCAATATATTTTAGTGAAGAGATCATGTTGTTAAGTACGTATATTCAACCTTCCTGACACCCTGGTCACATAAGCCGCAACCCTGCAACGACGGTATGACATCTGTATGACACCGGTGAATGATTGTGATGCCCGGTCGGACACCGGTGGTTATGTAACCATAACTGAAGACATCGTATACAAACCCCACGGTTTTAACTATGAATTAAATTCTTGCGGCATGCTTGCGACGTCTTATGCCTCACGGACATCGTCCGGACACCTGTGTGTACGATCGGCGTCTGCTGAATTGATGCCGTAAACAAATCGTAACCTCGCCGCAAGCTTATGTGATCAGGGTATCCAGAACAATTGTTCACTATCAAGTCAACAAACATACATTTGGAATCTTCAACTTTAAGCAAATAGAAACACTGCTGAGAGAACTCAAAGAAATGAATTTGGTTGAAAATTGTCTTTTCAGAGCAAGTGATATGATTTTGTGTGTTTGTTTTGATTCTATCAAGGTCATTTTTTTTTATTCACATAAAAGTTTTTACACGTTTTCCCGTAACAGATTTAGGATAAGTAGGGTATCCAAATTCTGATACACCTGATGGTAGCACAGGTAACAAATCGATGTTGCAAGCTGCCAAAGTATGTTTAGAAAATCTTTCTTGCATCTACGATAAATCGTCATGTGAGTGCAAGAAAGTCGTATCTGCAATAGCTGCCTTTTGTCATTAATTTGGATTGCACACTGTAAAAGGGGAGGCAGGTTTAAGTAGTACTGCCGAGGAGCTGAAAGTTACCCTTACCAGCCCCACTGGCAAATTTGGCTGGGTTTCCCATTGTGTCTTAACACCTTTGGGGGCTCCATGTGGGTGGAA
>JXSR01S022808.1:9574-21405 GCA_000969725.1 Ophiothrix spiculata
TACATATTTGGGCTTAGATATTTTTGCACACATCTAAATTATCATTTTGGTGGATATTTGTCTGGTCCAATTTTTTGATTTTTGCTCATAGAGCAGGGGTGTTTCTGAACAGAATAAGCATGTGGTCAGCTTAGAAAAAATATCATATATGTCTTATTTTTTCATCAAATTTGTTCATTTTTTCATCATAGATAAGAGATAGCATGCACATAATAAATTAATAATCATTGTTACGGGTGAGTGCACATATCAAGAACATTTCTTGAACTTCATTCAAGAGGAATCCGAAATTGGACCAGAAAATTTTTCATTCAAATATTTGACAAAGCATAAAACTTCTGTTTTAGATTACCAATTAAAATGAAACAAACGTTATAATATTGAAGTCTGTTTCATGGACGGTAAATTAAAACCTTTGTATATTTTCTGGCTATCTAGTAAAGCCGTGAACTTTACATGCAAAGAATGTAAAGTTTTTTTCTAGGACACACTGTACATACTTTTCACTAGCTTTTGATTTTCTTGGTAAATATTATAAGCTTATTTTGAGAGCTTTTGAGGGCTAGTGGAACAAAGCAGGACTCTTAATCAGTTATAAAATTGCAGGTGATTTATATTGCACTACGCCCTGACATGTAATTCCTCTTGTCCTCCGCATACTTTACAGAGCGGTTCTAATCATTGGGTTAAATCACTACTTGGACTCCCTTGGGCCAAAAGGCTTACTGCGGCCTACATTAATTGGCGCAACCCTAGCTTGAGCATTTCACACCCTCATAGAGTATACAGTTTTCGCACACTCAGCTCCAGCTGGACTCGAACACAAAACGATGGATAGAATGTAAAGAGCCCATGACATGTTTAGCTGTCTGAGAACTAACCAACTGAGCTAGCGAGAACTATAAGCAGGTTGTTGGGCCCTGCTATTGGCAACAGTCATTTGACAACAAAAAGTCGAACAGGATTTTTTTCTTCCATGATATGGGCCCTAGACATTGGATCAGTTTTATCACTGTATGACAGGACCAAAC
This sequence comes from Ophiothrix spiculata, assembly GCA_000969725.1. Taxonomy (NCBI): domain Eukaryota; kingdom Metazoa; phylum Echinodermata; class Ophiuroidea; order Amphilepidida; family Ophiotrichidae; genus Ophiothrix; species Ophiothrix spiculata. The sequence goes on from JXSR01S022808.1 coordinate 10,606, forward strand.
CTATTTTGTTTGAATATGTCATATCTTAGTTCTAGGCCAGTTTTGACTCAATTGCTCAAATTTTCAATCACACATATGTGATGGCTCACCCCAAAAAGGGGGGACTTTGCAGATGATATAAATTTTGATTTTATCATTTCATCTGTTATAGCATTTTCTAAGCTTCAACAGTTGACAGTGTACTTGTTGAAATTGATCAAGGCAATCAAATTTTACAACAGAAAATCTGCTAAAAATTCTTATTATTTTCTTTATTTTTGGCTGCCTATTTTCACCACTTTCCCGAAAAGTATTCTGTTGCAAAGTCGGCCTATCGAATTTTCTTACTCTATAAATCTAGATTTCATTATGCATAGGCCTAGGCCTTTATTACCCAAGAAAGGTTTAGGTAAGATAGGCCTAATTGATTCAAATAATAGGCGTATATAATAAGAATAGGCATCAATTTTTTAAAGATATGCGTATATGCACCCAGGTTGGGGGTTCTCAATAGAAAGGCAGATCTATATGTGTGGCCAGAAACAGTTGCCATTTTGGTCTGTCATTTACAAAAAGGGCCTTTGTAAATCATAGGCCCCTAATATCTGAGACTATTATACCTGAATAGGTATAATAGTCTCAGCTAATATTTTACAAAAAAAAAATCATAAATTTTGCTTTCCTGATCTATCGATCATCAAATTGATCTTGTAGGCCCTACATTACAATTATAACATAGTTAGAATACTTTGTTTAAAAAGTAACGGGCACTAGACGATCTATATTTATAAATAAGTAATTGTGCCTATACTTTAAAATCTCAATATAGTGCACCTTTTCCCAGTTGCCATTTTGTCCCATATTTTTTATATGGTTTATAAGATATGAAATTGATTGCCTGTTTCTGATATATAACGAATGTAACTTTCATTTTAACATCTGATTAGTGATGTAGACCTGTTGATATTGTGGTAAGGAACATGTTTAGGAGCAAAACAGGAGGTGCACTATATCGAGATTTAAAAGTATTAAGGTTTAGGCCTACTTCTCTACTAATCTAAAACTGAGTACCCCCCCCCCACTATGAACATATTTGAACCAGACAGAGATATGATTAGGCCAAAAAAAAAAATTTGGGTCGGTCGGTCGGTTAATCTTTTTTTTTTTTTTATCTTTTTTTTTACTCTACACATATGATGTCATTCCATGGATTTTATCATGAATACCAAGCAATGCAGGGCTTAATCAAAAATTGTGGGTCATTATTTTAATATAGAGGAAATATGCATTTTATACTACTAAATGTGACTTCACACTGCTAAATATTACGTTTTACATCAAAAATATTGAGTTTTCATATTTTACATGTTTGAAGAAAAAAAAAACTAAAATCGCGACCCTAATTTTTGGCATTTTTAGGGTCGGTCGCGGAGGGCAAACAAACATAATTTTTTTTTTGGCCTTATGAGACCCACCCAGTATATGTCATGATTTTTGTCAAGGGTCAATAGTCTTATATTCAAGCTTTTCTTAATGGCTACATAATCTTTTATTATCTTGAATAAAATATCTAATAACTGCTTCAATTATCAACAGTACAGTGAACATCAGGAAGGTCAGTGTCTGTCGAGGCCTTGATCAGTCCATATAGGACCTTTTTCCAATATTCCTTTAATTTCAAAATACATAGTGGTTCAAGAAATACCAGGTTTAGGCCCAGAAATACTAGTCTACATTGAATGAGATTTTAGAAAATTTAAAATGGTAACAGTTGGTCCTCCTCAGACAATTCTATAAGTCATCTGTTTTTGTTCTATATCCTCCCGGAGTAAACAAATCAAATGTGAATTTGATACAAAATCCTAGGGTGGTTTCCAGTATTTAGAAGGGCCAGATAGTGATATAGAAATGGTACATACTAGTATTATTAAAGTCTTTTCAGTCTATTTTCAGCTCTGAAGCAGACCTAAGAAAGGACCATGGCCCATATTCATGAAACACCGCTAACTCTAGTTGGCTGCTAACTCTTTGTCTATCTGTCAAATTTTGACAAGTATACAATAGGTTAGCAGCCAACTAGAGTTAGCGGTGTTTCATGAATATGGGCCCTGATCTCCATGGTTTTGGTTTGAAGTTAAAATGAGAATTCTGACACAATTTCCAATTTTTGTAACTGACATTGATGTCAACTATCTGAGGTATCTGGGTCTTATTTTTGCAAGGTTTTGCTTCAGTAGTTTTCTAGTATGTGCATGAGAAAGCTTGCATAACTTTAAAAAAAATGCTTATTGAAAATTCTATTTGATGCATGTTTCAAATCTATACACAAAATACTTAGGCCTATGTGTTTCAAAATTTGTGTGAGAAAAAACAAGTTTTTCATTAGAAATTACCTGTTTTGTGAAATGTATCGCTTTTTTTTTCAATTTGACCCGCTTTCATTTCATTTTGTGCAAAAATTATACGAAATGTTTTTAACAAATTTTGGCATTGGAAAATGTTGCCGAAATGTTTTTTTACAACTGATGTAAATTTCATTTAAAATTCGCCAAGAATCAAAAACTTGCGTTCCAAATTCGGCATTGATATATATTCTACCACCTATTCTGGCAGATGTCTGGATAGTGATCCTCACTATAGCGTAATCCATAGGCCTGTATCAATTTATTTTTCTTGTAAGCCTACTGTAACCTGAATATCAATTCTTGCACATAAAGGGGCAATTTGATCATGAACCACTTTTCATCCTCAACGTCACTATCAAAATTGAGTTTTAGCTAGTAAGATTCCTTGACCCATATATGTTACAAATTTAACCAAAATGTGCTTACATTTTTGAGAAAAGTGACACGCATGATACAGATCTCAATGACAGTGCCCCCTGACTTTCTATCAACTCCTTTAAGAGAATAGGAGTGGGTAATTGAGAGGTGCTGTGCACCTTGGGGTGGGGAGATGAGGATGTCTTAACAGCCGTGGATCCAGGGGGGAGCGGAAGGGGCGGGCGCCCCCTGTAAAATTGGCAAAATCCTGCAAAATCAGCCTAATTTGGTCAATTTTTTGTTATAAAAGCTGGAAAAACACACTCTCCGGCCCCTGTAAAATTCAGATCCTAGATCCGCGACTGTCTTACTGACAAATGGTATACGGGGGGTGATAAAGTTATTGAGGTGCATGTTTGTAATTTTTGGTATATTGATGGGTGGGTTTTCATCACAGACCCAATGCGCTCAATTTGCAAAATTGTGCATGTATGGAGTTTTAATTTTACAAAAAAAGCACCCAATTTGCAAATTAGGTGCTTTTCCTAGAAAAATAGTACAGAGATGAGACGCAAAAAACGCTTTTTGAGGTATAGAGATGGTCAAAATTCTGAAGTTTACTTTTAGCATCTCTGTACAAATTCTAAGAACCCTCCCCCCCCCCCTTGGGTTATGCAGCTCTCTGTACTGTTGTGCAGACTATGAAATAGATTCACAGAAAATTAGAATGTCCCTGTTGATTTGGCACATGTACACAAACCTTTAATTGAAGGGGTTGTTTGTAGTTAGACAGTTTTGTTCACAGTGTACTGAAATTAGAAATTTCGGTGATGGTTTTCCTCTCAAAAAAGCTGATGACCTCTATTTTATTTATATTGGAAAATTTTGTCAAATTACAGGAGATAACTATTTGAAATATGGAAGGTGAACAATTAATGTGGCTAGGTTGTAAATATTAACAGACTTTTCTTACATTAAGATTTTTTAGTCCCAGATTGCAATTGAGTAGGTTGTATACTTGTAGACACAATTAGAGAAGTACACACATTTGGAAAACTAGAAGTTGAACATTGCTCTATATTTGTTTAATAAGTCTACAATGTATTAAAGTCAATTTGAACAGTTTACCTGGGATAAATTTTGCCATAATTTTGCAAAAATGTTTCAGTTTCAGTTAATTTTACTCCATAAAAATATTTAAGAGATGCAAATAGAGTAAAAACAGGGGAAAGGTGACCATACAGGTAGGCTTTTTACATATTAAAGGTGTAGGTTCCGATCACATTCTCATCACTAGGGCTCAAACAGAAGTATTGCATTTTTTGATGTCAAATGAAAGCCCATATTTTTCTGATTGTAAATCTAATATCCGACTTCCAAATAGTTTTTGAGATATAGCAAAAAGTATAAAGTTCATTGGTATACCTATTTTCCAGGGTTAGTGCGGGTCCTTAAAAGTCCTTGAATTGTTAAATGTCAGAAATATTAAAAATAAATATGTCAAAAGAATTTACCATGCAATTATTTTTATCCAAAAATGAGCGAAACCAAATGTATTTTGTTGATACATATTCCGCAGCCGCCACCGATAAAAGTCTTTGAATTGTTCTTGGAAAAGTCCTTGAAAGTCCTTGAATTTTGTAAGTGAAAAAGTGTACTAACCCTGTTTTCCATTTTTTCATAACAGCCTCATCCCCAGGGTTGTATACTTTGTTTTGCCTCTGAAGAGTCTACAAGAAGCAAACTGAGAGTTAAACCTCACAAAATGCATTTCAGAGGTTAAGGTCAATCAGTTATAACATAAGTAGATTATACACATGTTAAAATTAGGAACTAGACCTTTAATATTGGTCACAAGGACTAGTTTTAATCATTATTTATAACCTAATTTTAACTCTGTAGGAAGACATGTTATTTAGAATTTCACAAATTGTTTCTCTTTTTTTTTGCAGGGGACCTTGTTGTGGAAATAACATCTAACAGTGCTTCATCACTAACCATAGTTTGGTCTGTAGAATTAACAACGCCAACGCCTGCACATATCGTAATTGTAGAAATAGGAACTGATGATGTAGAATTGAATCAAAACGATGCCATCAGTCCATGTATTGTAGATAATTTAAATAGAAATAAAATTTATAATGTTACTGTAAAAGCGGAGGACTCCTACGCACCCCAGACAGTTTCACTTGAAATATGTACAGGTGAGTTGAGCAAAGAGAAAGTATCGTGTCTTTCCCATCATGCATTGATTCCTTCCCATCATGCATTGCTTCCTTCCCATCATGCATTGCTTCCTTTGGGATTGGTTTTATATTATGTAAGTATCTATAAACCTTGAAGTGTGCAACAAGCAGCCGATTACCACACATAAACCAATATGACCATACGGGGAAGTAAATTAGTCCGTATTTCTCAAATCATAACAGCGTACCAAATCAAATGAACTTATGAAAATAAAGAATCTGAAGAAATAAAGAATCTGAAATCTGAAAATGACTAATGTTTGTCCATGTGTTAGCAACAAAATTTAGCCAAAAATTATACCAAAATCGTGAAGAATTAATGTAAGAAAATATTAATAAGCAGTGATTTGGTCTTAATCAATCCTAATCAATCATTACTAGTCTCTTACACAATACAAAACCACCAGTTCACAGTGTTGTAGAATACAAGGGATATATTATGGATGTCGTAACAGAGTCTGATTGCTTGTTGCATACTTCAAGGTTTATAGAGTATATTTTGTGATGAAAGGAACTTATTATCATGTAATCTTCCATTTCAATTTTTTTTTTGGCATGTTTCATCACTAAATTGTCCTCGAGACTCAGAAGAGTGGGTCTCGTGGGAAACTGAAACTGTACAGGCAATTCCATGGGACAGGACACAAAGCATGATGGGAAAGATACCTTTTTAGTACTTGTAACATAATATTCAAAGATAAAATAATTTATAAGGACTAATTGATACTCATTTTAACTACTGTTTCAACTGCCATCTTGGATGCTGTTCAATTAAAGGGGCATTGGACAAGTTCAGCATCATCCCCCTACTTTTCCCCAAACATTTCGAGATTTTTGCATCATTTGAAGTATTAACTGTAATAATGACAGCATGCAAAGTTTCATTGTCCAATAAACCCTATATATCAAAATATTTAGATATTCTTTTATTTTAATTATCGTTGTCCACAAGATAAAAATACTGCCCTCTATAACTGAATTTTAGAATTGGCCTTTCAGGAGCTCCCAAATGAAAATTCAAAATTTATGTTGATTTATCTGCAATTTATGATGTGAAAGGAATGTTTTACAAACAAATTTGTGGCTGTTTGTCTTTGTATAGCATCAATAAATACTTTTATAGAATAGCCTCATACCGAAAATCAACAAACAAAATAAAATTCAAATTTTTGAAAGTTTTGATCAAAATTTTCTGATATCTGGTGATTGACTGTTTTATTTTCTAACATAGGAGGTGAAAATCATCGACAAACAAATGTCAAAATTTTGTCCAATGCCCCTTTAAGGAGGATGGGGTATTGTACCTCTGATACTTTCCAGGAGTGTGTGTGTGACAGTCTATCAGTGGCTTTGCCAGCTTAAGGCAAGGGGGGCAGACTGCCCCCCTGCCAAAATTGAGCAGGAAATTGGGACAGCATGCGGGGGAAATCGGGAAGGGAAAGAAAAATGGAGTGTAATTTTTTAATGACATTTGGATTAGACGGTTCCGGGGGGGGGGGTCTAAAACCATTTAAGATTTTGTCTTTTTATGAAAAACTAATATATTTTCATAAAATTTGATATTTAGGAAAAAACAACATACAATGTTTACAAAACTACTAAAACATTTTCTCTCTTTTGAAAATCACACAACCCTTTGAAAAAAATCCTGGTTATGGACCTGATTGACCAATCTCTCAATCAATGTCACTTTAAAGGGACTAGCCTAGATTCCGCTTAGAATTAAAAACTTATGGAAATGCTTTATATAAAGCTTAAAAGTGTAGTAAAATCCAAAAAAAGGACAAAAATGTACGTGTACAGAAATGGTTCAAATTGACAGCAAATTGATTTGCAGTATGTGTGATGGTGGTGTCTTTTAAAGATCAAATGAAGCTCTTGGAGACAAGTTAATACATATCAAAAGAGAAACAATTTTATCAAAAATAATTTTGTTTACCCATCACGGGTGTAGAAACATGATCTTTTTAAGATTTAAAACTAGAAACACTTTTTCAACCATTTTTTGTCGCCGGCGACAAAAAATACAGTTGGTAAATTATTTCATTTTTCTCCTCTGTTACACAAATTCAGCGGAAACTACTGGTAGAACATGTTGGTATAATCATGTACTATCGATACATATGAAAACAATATATAGACCTAGTAAGAAAATCAGTCCCTTTAATGTTGTTATGGTTTTATTTGTTTTCCACAGCTGATCCATGTAGAAGGTCTCCATGTCAAAATGGAGGGACCTGTGAAATTATTAGTACCAATAAATTTCAATGTAACTGTCCATCGGAGTGTAGTGGCGCCCTCTGTGAATTATGCGATGAAGATTCATTATTACGAAACTCAAGATCATCACGCGCCAGAAGTAAGTATATCAAGGTGGAGGATGGTTTGTGTTTGTAGTGTGATTAGGCCAAAATAAAAAAAATTAAATTTGTTTGCCCTCCGTGACCGACCTTAAAATTTGGGTCAGGTATTTTAGTTTGTTTTTTCTTCAAACATGTAAAATATGTAAAACTCAATATTTTTTATGGAAAACCTAAAATTTAGCAGTGTTAAGTCATATTTAGTAGTATAAAATGCATATTTCCTCTAAATAATGACCCACAATCTTTAATTAAGCCCTGCATTGCTTGGTATCCAGGGAATGACATCATTCTTTGAAATATGTAAAGAGTTAAAAAAAAAAAGGGGAAAAAAATAAACTGACCGACCGACCCAAAATTAGATCTATAAGTCATTATACTTAGAGGAGTATGGTCTGATTGCTTCAACTTTTTTTCGAATTTTTTGAGATTCTGCTACCAAAATGTTGCTCATATTTTCCTCATAAACCATGTGGAATTTCATGGCTGAGATACATGAAAAATGTGTCTTATTATGGTAAACATAATTAATTTTATACAGTGACGTATAGGTGGCTCTGAAATACAAAATTGTTCATGAAATCAAAACAGTTTGGTTGATTGACCTGAAATTTGAAACTTATATCTTTTAAGTGGACTTCTTTCATATGACATTAAAAACGTAATTTTGAAAAATCGGACCACGCTCCTTTAAAGGCTTAGTCTGTTTGTTTCAATTTTTTTGAACTTATAGACAAAGTAAATAATACTTATGTTTCTCTAATCTCTTGCTTCCCTTTAAAGAGACGATTAATAAACAGACTGCACAAGCTTTCCTTCTTCCGGTACACAAGAACATATAAACAAGACAAATATACAAATAAAACTACAACAACATTATTAAAACATATTTCCACAGATAGTAAAATACATATAAAAATAATGTGTATTTTACTATCTGTGGAAATATATTTGGATAATGTCATGGCAGTTTTATTTGTATATTTTCCTTGTTCATATGTTCCTGTGAACTGGAAGAAGGAAAGTGTACTTTCCAATAGCTTGTGCAGTCTGTTTATTAATCGTCAAATGGATTTTCCATTTCTTGTTAATTGCCATTTGGTGAGTTTGTTATATTTTGTTTGTGCATATTATTAATTAGGCCTTCAAAGTGATTTATACAATTGTTTTTGTTCTTTTCATTATTTATTTATTTATTTATTTATTTTATGTTGTTATCCTCCAGGGTTGGTTATTTTTTTTGATTTAAAAAAAATATTGATGATTTAAATCGATTTAAAAATCGATTTAAATTGATTTATATCAGATTTTTTCAATTTAAATCACGATTTAAATCGTGATTAAAATCAGCCTGATTTAAACCGGCCAACCCTGTCCTTTTATCCTCCCCACATTAAGTTGGCTTACTTTGTTTTTCTCTATATAATTGATCTCTAAGTAACCTTCTGTATCAAATTTGATCCTTGGTGTGTTTTGTACCTTGTCCCTTGGATCTACTCTATATTTTATATTATAAGAAAGTTATCAAAACTAACAAACCCAAGGATTAATTTAGAGAGAATTTCTCAGAAAACATTACCATAATGAGATTGGAAACAATTGGAAAAATTCTAAAAAGTTACAGAAAGCCCGTAAAGAAAATATGTGCCTACATAGTAAAATAGCAAATTGTCAATAAGAACCATTTAGACTGAAGATAAAATACTATAGACACTGACACTGCAAATGAAAAGTTAAAATAAAATTGAGGTATGAATGAGTTATAATGTTGTTTGTTTGTTTGTTCGCAGGGAGCTTAGGACTAAGTGATTTTGGTGAGTATTCTATTTTTGCACCTATCTTGGGGGTCTCCATTCCTCAAGACGGTGCAGTAGTGGCCCGGGGGGGGGGAAGGGGTACCCAAATTTGGTTTGGATGGGACATGCCTCTGCTCTGCAAAATTTGAAAAGCCACCCATCCAAATACCAATTTTCAAGAAAAAGGGACCCATCCATATACCAAATCTCCAAAATTTCGAGTCAAATTTATTCCCAAATTGCATGCTTTTGCCCAAACTTAGGCACAAAGTTTTAATAAAGTTTTGTGAAGAAATGCTTTAAATTATGCCATTTGGGGCAAAGTTTGGACAAATTTAACAAAACAGCCATCAAAATACCACATATTGTGAAGAAAAAAAAGACTGATTGAAATACCAGAGAGCCTGAATTTGTGGTACATCTCTTGTACCTCTTTTGTACTAAGTAGACCCCCCCCCCAGGGTATAGTGTCCCTATGCCATGAATAACGTGGTCGTTGCTAAGAGAAGATACGTACAGTTTTCCCATCATGCCTCGCTTCTTTTTGGACTGTGTGTATAGGAATTAATGTGAGTAGTTAGTGATGAAGTGACCCAAAGTTCAAGTTCATTGTCATAATCTTACGATCTAGGTATATTACATTACCGAACTAGTCGTGCATGTACCTGTTCAAACTATCCCATAGGAAGCAATTCATGATGGGAAGCATGCAATATCTTGTGTTGCCCAAGCTAATGAATGTCAGGGCAACTGTTAATTTTGAATCTTGTTAAGGGCAACAAGTCGGCATACAAATTTACTATGGGTTTTTGACGACTTGAATTCAACTTTGGTACCCGACATAAGATAGGCTATATCACTCGCACGGAATAAAGCGCATTTTCAGGTAATAACGGCAATAGCGAGCGACTTGCTGCCTTTATCCGTTTTAGTTGATATCTACATAAAAGTATGTAGTCTGTACATGTATGATGTATCAGTTGCTTCGTCACAGTCACACTTGACTCAGTTGAAGTGAATAGATGGAGGGGGAGCGGGTTGGCGCAGCGGTAGTTTCCTCGCCTTGCACCAATGAGGTCCTTGATTCGAGTTCCGCGCCCGGCGCTTTATGTGCATTTGGTTTTCAGTCCATGCTCGCTTCCGCAGGTTTTTCTCCGGGTACTCCGGTCTTCCTCCTGCATTCAAAACTGAATTTAAAAAACATCTCGGAGCCTGTTGAAGATAAGCTTCCTTTAGCTTACTTGGTACCAAGCACCAAGTTGGGTTTCCTTGGCGAAAGCCTAAAGCCTAAACAAGGTGAAATGCAATACCCTTGACTGTAATGCCCATGACTTTCTAGCAAGTCGTAGCTAGCGTCTAGTTTGATTTTAGACACAATGAAGATGCTAACAAACGCTAGCAGTGTCATGATTTTCAAGTTTATACCGTCTACGTTATCGTCCAGCAGGATGCTAGCTGCATCTTGTCAATATGTCATGGGCATTAGAATTGTTGAATCTGTATAGAGACCTTGCATGCTTTTATTGATTGATACCGAACAAAGGATTTGGACTGATGACCTCTCCAGTAAACATGGCGTATCGCAGTCCATTCAACAAGATACTGCAATTAACCTACTGATAATGGTGCATTTTTATTGATGGGCCAATATGAAGTG
>JXSR01S022809.1:10210-30964 GCA_000969725.1 Ophiothrix spiculata
CCTGTGTTGAGGCTATGAATACCTGAACAGTGGATTGACTTGATTTTATATGTGTAAACAAGTTAAAGTTGTAAAAAAACAATCAGCAACCCAATTATTTCGGTGTCTTTACTCTTAAATAATTCTATTGAACGTTTAAAATGAAAAGAAGTGAAGAAAAAAAATTGCCCGCGGACTTTAACCCGGCCCAGAAAATGATATGACGTTGGATATGACTTTGGTCTGATACTAATATGTCATGCACGGCGCTTTAGCCCGCTAGGCCACACTTCTCGATGTGAGCACATGTGAATTTAACGTTACTTATAGTTCTATACAAGTTTGGCCAAAACGATACTCCGTGTCGGTCTGTTTGATTTGGGTAGATGCGCTAGCCCTTGCGCCATGAAGACTTTGGATCGGTGTATTGTGCATACTAATTGTCTATCGCACGGTGCAGTATGTTTTGCGACGCTGGCAATAGAAATTATTAATGAGGACTTCATTTGATGTAGCTATTGTTTTGTACATGTAATGTAAATCCGAATTTCGTCATTTTGGAGAATCAACTCAATTGATTTTTATGCAGTTGGTATCAAATTAATCCTTGATTTGTATAACAACTCGGTTTGGTTATAAGATTGTATGATATTGATCATATAATGCAAAAAAAAACTTACCTAGAACGACGAAGCAGTTATGATATTCGCCTCAAAAACTTTTTCACCATTGAAGATCACGTGAAATGGATTCCAACTTTAATCACTTGTTATTCGGAGATGGTAAATTGAAGCATTCCGAGAAAGAACAGATAGTCAAGTGATAATTTATTCAACTTAAAAAGCTTTGCTATCATTTAATTCTCTAAAACAAGCGTAATTCCCTTGGGATTTATACGCCATGAAAATATCACGGTAAAAGATATGAATCAGAAGTGGGCGGAGCTTTAAGTCAATTTCTTGAATCAATATCGTGACGTTAAAATGTATACATTTCTATAGCTGGGGCTGCTTTCAAGAGACTTTCGTCACACGTGCTGATTCCGTATAGACAAAGGAGTACATTTAGTGATAGTGATCGTTTTTCTGCATGAGACAATCGGAATCTTAGAAACTTATCGTAGAAGTTCGGCAAAATTAGGAAATGGTCCTGAACCAGTAGGATTGTGAACAGATGGCGTGCTTTTATTGTGGCTGCACGATCGCTGTGTACCACCCGGCCCTATCAGGCCCCTCTAAACCCAGATAGCAAAGTTTGGTTGGCCCAACATTGGCAAATGACATTGGGCCCATATCATTTTGTTCATCGGGCCCCTATCGGTGCGATGTCATTATTGGCACGATGTAGGACCAACGTCAACATTGCGTCGGCATTCTGTAGGTTGAATATTGGGCCAATGTTGGGTCAACTAAACTTTGCTATTTGGGAACACATCGGCTTTTCATCGGCCCAATATTCAGCCAAATGTCAGAATGCCAATGTAGGAATGACGATGGCCCGATGGACAAAAGGACATATGGGCCCTACGTCATTTTGCGTACATTGGCCCAACGTAACTGCCTACATTGGTCCAACGTTGGGCCAACTAAGCTTTGCTATCTGGGAAGCGGAGCCACGTGTCTTCGCCGATAATTCAGTGGTGTGTGTCCATATCGCAACCATCATCATTGATCATTAAACATCACAACGTACCGTCACAGCTAGAATGTTCCAGCCACATAATTGTAAATATTGTAAAAAGAAGTTTGCCGATTTTGATAATTTTAAACATCACACAAAACGGCATCAGTCTCTTCATCGTTCGACTGATAGTTGCAATTATTGCAGCAAAAGTTTCATAGATGAAAGTAATAAGACAGCACATGGGAGCATACCACTTGAAGGAAAACCGGTGTGCCTGAGAATGAGTGTTGGTATAGCTGCATTGGTAATTTCAGATTATCAATGCAAATATTGCGACAAATGTTTTACTCAGCCAGCCAATAAGACAATACATGAAAAAACACATACTAAAGAGAAACCATATCAATGTAAATATTGCAGCAAAAGTTTCACAGATGCAGGCAATATTAATCGTCATAAGAGGAAACATACCAAAGAGAACCCGTCATACCCATGTAAATATTGCAGTAAAGCTTTCACACATGCAAGCAGTAAGGCAATACATGAGAGAATACACACTAAAGAGAAACCATATCAATGTAAATATTGCAACAAATGTTTTTCGCAGGCAGCTAATAAGACAACACATGAGAGAATACACACCAACGAGAAACCGTATCAATGTAAATATTGCGGCAAAGCTTTCACAGATGCCCGCAATAAGGCAGTTCATGAGAGAATACACACCAACGAGAATCAATGTAAATATTGCAACAAAGGTTTCTCACAGGCAGGCCACGTGAAAAGACATGAGAGAATACACACCAACGAGAAACCGTATCAATGCAAATATTGCAAAAAATATTTCTCACAAGAAGGCTACATGAAAAGTCATGAGAGAACACATGCTATCGAGAAACCATCATACCAATGTAAATATTGCAGTAAAGCTTTCACAGATGCCCGCAATAAGGCAAGACATGAGAGAATACATACTAACGAGAAATTCTATCAATGTAAATATTGCAACAAATGCTTCACACAAGCAGGTGATAAGACAAGACATGGGAGAATACTCAGAATACACACTAAAGAGAAACCATATCAATGCAAATATTGCAACAAATGTTTCTCACGGGCAGATAGTATGAAACGTCACGAGAGAACACACACCAAAGAGAAACCGGCATACCAATGTAAATATTGCAGTAAAGCTTTCACCCATGCAAGCAGTAAGGCAATGCATGAGAGAATACACACTAGCGAGAAACCGTATCAGTGTAAATATTGCAACAAATGCTTCACACAAGCAGGTGATAAGGCAAGACATGAGAGAACACACACTAAGGAGAAACCATATCAATTATGTAAATATTGCAACAAATGTTTTTCACAGGCTGGTAATATGAAAAGTCATGAGAGAGCACATACTAAAGAGAAACCGTCATACTAATGTAAATATTGCAGTAAAACTTTCACACATGCCTTCACTTTAGTAAGGCAAGACATGAGAGTATACTTACCAACGAGAAACCTTATCAATGTAAATATTGCAACAAATGGTTCACACAAGCAGGAGATATTAAAGGCAACACACGAGAGAACACATGTTAAAAAGAAACCGTATCAATGTACATATTGCAGCAAATGTTTCACTACGAAAAGTAATATGAAAAGGCATGAGAGAACACATACCAAAAGTAATATGATAACGCATGCGAGAACACATACCAATGAGAAACCATCATACTAATGTAAATATAAGGTTTAACATACTAGTATGCCTGCAACTTAAGGCAAGACATTGTTAGTTATCCCCTGTGTGTTCATGCAAAACGAGAAAATATTAATTGTTTGGGCTCGTGTCACACGAGGCTGGTAGCCGAGGATTCGTTTGTTTGGGTTCGTATCATACAAGGCTGAAAGCCAAGTGTGATAGGAACACAAACTCGGTAAACACGAACGTTGATAGCAAAACTCCTGAAAAGCCAGGAAAAGTGATTTGAAACTTGTTGGTTTTATATTTTTTACAAGTCAACATTGCAATCAATTTAATATACTGAGTGATAAGAGAATACACACTAACAAGAATCCGTATCAGTGTAATTATTGCAACACATGTTGCAGTTAGACAGGTGCTAATATAAGACGAGACATGAAAGGGGAACACGGGCTAGAGTCCCCACAAATGCAAATATTGCAACAAATGTTTCACTCATGCAGTGGCTAAGATAAGACAAAAGTTGAGAACGCATACATGTAGCAACGAGACCTTAGATCTACAAAATTACTACACTACCGAGTTCTACGGTCGGTTTAGCTAGGGGGGGAGAGGTTGTGTGACACCCTCATCATTCATATCAGTCGGCAAATTCATGTGCCAGTTGGCAAAATGGAGGTGAGGGAGGAAAAAAGAGAAGAGAAAAAAGGAAAGAAAAGAAAATTAGAAACGGAAAGAAAAGAAAAAAGAAACGAAAAGAAAAAGGAAGGAAGTGTTAGGTCAATAAAGTAGGCATATTGTTTTCATTATATGGAAGACAAACAAATGCAAACCCGCGTAATTCAACAAGCTACTTGAACACATTGACAGCTGTGGAAAGTAAAAAGTCTAGTTGAATGATCAAGCACGTGTTGCTCGTTCCGGTTTGTTTATTGCATACTCTCTATAGGCCAAATATAAATAAATAAATAAATAAACGAACAAATAAATTAATTAATTAATAAGCCAAATAAAAATAAATATATAAAAAGAAAATAAATAAGCCTAAATAAATTTTAAAAAAAAATAGATAAATAGGCCTAAATAAATAGATAAATAAATATGCCTAAATAAATCAAATAAGTAAATATATAGGCATAAATAAATCAAATAGGCGTAAATAAATAAATTAATTCATAAAATTAATAAAATAAAAAACAAAATCAATGAAAAATAAAAATAAAAAAGATAACAGGGTAAAAAATAAATAACAAACAAATGAAGAAATAAACAAATAAGCAATCAAAAGAATAAGAATAAGAAAAGTTTTATTGAAAACTAAGAAAAAACTAATATAAAAAAATAAATGAATAGAAATAATACAAATAATGAATAAAAGTAAGCAAATAAATATGTAAACAAATAAACAAATAGATAAATACAATTAGAGCAAATAATTTAGAACATGAAAACAAAAACAAATTACAGTAAGATTAAAAAAATAGACAAATAAAAACAAATAAATAAAAAAATAAAATAAACAGAAAGGCAACAAAGAAAGCAAAAATAATAATAAAATGAATTGATAAATAATATATAGTTACCATAAAATAACGAAGAACAAACTTAGTGAAGAAAGAAAAATTATGAAGCACATAACGTTCCCACCGGGACTTGAACCCATGATCTTCGAATGATATCTGACTGGAAGACGAAGGTGGATCCACTGAGCTAACGAGAGCATATAGTTTTGTCGCAAGATTGCCGATTTATACGACCGCTTGTTGTGGAACTGTTCGACAAATTGCGTCATTTTGGAGAATCAACTGTATTGATTTTTATGCAATTGGTATCAAATTAATCCTTGATTAGTATAAATACTCGGCATGGTTATAAGATTGTACGATAATGATCATATAATGCAAAAAAACTTTACTAGAACGACGAAGCAGTTATAATATTCCCCTCAAAAACTTTTTCACCATTGAAAATCATGTGAAAAAGATTCCAACTTTAATCACTTGTTATTCGGAGATGAAAGCAATCACAAGGTAAATTGAAGCATTCTGCGAAAGAACAGATAGTCAAGTGATAATTTATCCAAATTTAAAAGCTTTGCTATCATTTAATTATCTAAAACAAGCGGAATTCCCTTGGGCTTTATACGCCATCATGAAAATATCACTGTAAAAGATATGAATCAGAAGTGGGCGGAGCTTTAAGTCAATTTCCTGATTCGATATCGTGACGTCAAAATGTAAGCATTTCTATAGCTTGGGCTGCTTTCAAGAGACTTTCGTCACACGTGCTGATTCCGTATAGACAAAGGAGTACATTTAGCGGTGAGCACCGGAATAATATCCCGATATCAGGTGCTTGTAAGGCTTGTGAAAAGTACACATTTCTAGATGTGGATTTTCATGTAGAAGATTATGGTTTAGTCAGTTTTGGACCAAAATGTATGATTTTGGAAAGTACTGATTTGGGACCAAAGGCCCAAAAACCCTTGTTCCTGGACCACTATATTTATAAACAAGCTAACTAAAGTTTGAAAAAAAAGTTGGACCTCGAATGCTTTTTAGAATATAGAAACACATGTCAAGTAACGCATTTGTCAAATTTTTGAATTTTGACTTACTTTTTGAAATATTGCCAAAAATAGGTCCACATTTTGCCCACTATGATTTTTTTTTGTCACTTTGGGCCTAATTTAGGCCTATTTTTTTGGCGATATTTCAAAAAGTAAGTCAAAACACATAAATTTGAGAAATGCGTTCCTAGATATGTGTTTCTAGTTTCAAAAAAGCATTCAAGGTCCAACTACCTTAGGTTGTTTATAAATGTAGTGGTCCAAGAACACAGGTTTTTGGACCTTTGGTCCAATATATCGGTTGCTGAGTTACAAAGCATAAAATATTTCAGAAAACGAGGAGTTAACTGTTCCCTTAAGAAAAAGCTGCAACATTGTCGAGTTGAATCCTAAATACAACTGATGTTAAATGAAACAATATGTGATGGCTCACCCCGAAAGGGGGGACTTTGCAGATGATATCAATTTTGATTTTATCATTTCATCTGTTACAACATTTTCTGAGCTTTAAAACGACACCTAACTTGTTGTAATTGATCAAGGCGATCAAATCTTACAATATTAAATCTGCTGGATATTCGTATTATTTTCTTTATATTTGGCTGCCTATTTTCATCAGTTTCTCGAAAAGTGTTCGTCGCAAAGTCCCCCTTTTCGATATGTAGTCTTCTTTTTTTTTTATTCTTTTTTTTTATATTCATTTATTTATTTTCCTTCAAACAAACACAACAAAAACAAAATATGAGCAAAAAGAGATGGAGGAGGCACAACGATAAGCAAAAGCCTGTAAATTGTTGTGCCCCCTGACATTAAAAAACACCAAAAAATTACTTTACAAACAAAAACAAATATTAAGCAAAGAAAAAATGCTATACATACCGCACAAACCACCGAAAATGCAGAGACACACGGAAGATGAGTTTACAGACCAAAGCTGCAATTTTACGCAAAAGGAATAAATTTGTCTTTCATTGTGGAATAATAAAGACGAACAATGTGTTACTGAAATAAATACTTCCAAAATACCAAAAAATTATTTCATTAAAGTTTTTTAATTTCAACTTGAATTGTCCAATGTTTTGAACAGTCTTTATGTTTTTTGGCAGGTCATTCCATATTTTTGGTCCAACTTTACAAATATCTAATGACTTTTGCATTGATATTTTGAAATCATCCCTGTTCCTTGTATTATAGTTATGGTTTTCACTATGAGTTGTAAATATATTTTCGAAAGATTTGGGCAGTAAGTCATGTTTATACTTGAACATAAAAACGGCAGCTTCCTTGTGATATATATCGAAAATATTTAAAGCATGAAATCTTTCAAAGATGGGTTTGGTGTGGCTAAGGTATTCGATATTTGATATCGTTCTCATGGCACGCTTTTGAATTCGGAAGACCTTATTAACATATTCTTTGTTTGAATTTCCCGATAGTAATAATCCATAGTTAAAATAAGGAAGCACTAAAGTACAATATAGTTTATACAAAGCATTAGAAGGTAGGAACGATTTGACCTTATTAAGAACCCCTATGTTTCTAGAACAAACTTTACAAACATTTTCAATGTGTTTTTCCAGGTCATATTCTCATCAATGATAATACCAAAAAATTTCGTATCTTGTACTCTGTTTAACTTACAGCCATCAAGATAAATATCAAAACAATCATTATGGTTAATATTGTTTGTCTGTGTACGTGTTCCTAGGAACATCACATTGGTCTTTTTGGCATTTAGAGATAATTTATTTGCTTTAAACCAGTTAGACTCTTCTTTTAGTTCATTATTTAATACGGAACAAAGCGTAGATACGTTTTGATGAGAATAAAACACAGTGGTATCATCAGCAAATAAGATAGTACTCAGTAAATCTGATGTATGACATATATCATTCATATATAGAATAAACAATAGGGGACCCAAAATGGAACCCTGTGGAACCCCACAAGTAACATCATGTAAAGGAGAAACTGATGAATTGTACAAAACATACTGTTTTCTGTTACTGAGGTAGTTTTGAAACCATTTGTTACACACACCCCTGAAACCATAATGATTTAATTTATACAGTAAGGTATTGTGGTCAATAGTATCGAAGGCTTTCGATAAATCCATGAAAACACCAGCAGTTGTCATTTTCATCAATAGCCTTACCAACATCATTAATAAAATCTAATACAGCCATATAAGTAGAATGATTTGTACGAAAGCCATACTGTTTTTTATATAAAATGTTATTATTAGTTAAAAAGTCATATGAACGGTTATAAACAATTCGTTCCAGTATTTTTGATAAGCACGGTAACACAGATACTGGTCTATAGTTTCCAAATGATTCTGGATTGTCTTTTTTAAATATTGGAATAACTTTTGCAATTTTGAATTCGTCTGGTACAACTCCAGTATTTAGCGAAGTATTGAAAATCAACATAAGTGGGTAAGCAATCTCTTTTGCTACTTGTTTAACCAGATCAATTTTTAATTTGTCGTGACCAGGACTTTTACCATTGCCAAATTTTCTCAAGATTTTTATAATTTCTTCTTCACTCGTTGTTTTTTCTCATTCCATCTATGGTGTCCTGAATGTTGATATGCTCGGAAAAACAAAGGGGAAACGTCCAGAAAGCAATCAATGCCTTGCAACTCTTTTAACATCAAATTCAAGCCAACCGCTTGAATGCATATTAAATAACAGCTTTTTCAGGCTAATCACTCAATTTTCTCAGAATAGAAAATGTCATTAATGCATTGTAATATCATAAATATGTTGTAAATCGTGGTTTCTAATATTAAATACTCATTTCAGCTTACTTTTTTGTTTTTATTTTCATCAAATCATTCATGGAGATTTCCCCAAACATACCTCTTTTTGAAAGAATAATTTCCTGTGAACATTTTGTTAGTGTAAATGGTTCAAAGAAATCGCATCTACGGAAGATATTTTTGTTATATTTTTGCCCTAAACATGCTAAAATATAGCAGAGGATGTAGCAGAAAAATTAAAAGCAGCAACTGATAATAAGGTTGGAACGATTGTTTGTCACGATCGACCCATCCTATAACGATGTACAGGGTGTCCCAGAAAAATCCTTACAACAGTGTATTTTTCTTAGGTTTAACAAATAGTCAGACATTATGCAAAGATTGTATTTTATAGCCCATGAATTGAACTCACAGATACCGTTTGTTTTATTTCAATCGGTAATGTACAACAAAAGTTATGATTTGTCAAATATTTAAATGTAAAATATTCTGTTCCAATTTCACGAGTTTGTAAGTTCCACTTGAATGAAGCTCTATTTAATATTGTCATTGATCTGCTCAGTCTAGCCTCAGTTTGAGGCCCATGGCAGGCTTTTGATGGTAAAAGCATATAGGCCTAAATGTTTAACATGTTTTCTTCCTCATCCCTTGTACATGTTGTATACTATAGTATTCCATGAAAAAGTTTCCTCTCCCCTTGTATTATAGTATTCCTGAAAGTGTAAATCTACTAGCTGGCTGGGTGAATATATAGATCTCTGTACATACAGGGAAGCAGAATAATATTGGTGGTTGGAAGTGAATAAATAATTTTGATAAAGTTAGTTAGGACCTTGAAGTATTGAAGTAGTTGGACTTGGAATGACTTTGACCTAGGAAATGGATAAACTTGACAAGCCTTGATGTATACATCAGTAACATGCTGTTATCTTAAGGGCAATATGCAGTTTTATTTTGAGAATCTTTGTGGTGTTGATGAAAATGGAAAAAGAAGTATAAAATTAAACATGGAAAATGGAATCTAACCTTCCATATTAAAAACTATACAAACTGAAATTAAAAAAGAAATTAAATGAAAATTTAAATTAAAATCTAAAATCTAAAATAAAAGAAATTTAAAATTTAAAACAAACATGAAAAAATGGGGAAACTTAAGGAATAAAATTACCATCCCAAGCCAAAGATATAGGCCTAAAGATAAACATGATAAAGGGACACCTGAAGGACTTGACCAAGTCTATGCTCAGTCAACCGCAACAATGATTACTTATGTATTACGTACATGTTCTCTTTTATCTGTGCTGAAAAAAAATGAACAAGTTTGATGTAGAAATACGACAGATATGATAAATTTTCTAAGGTGACCCATTTTTATTCCATTTAAAAACACCCCTACTTTATGGACAATAATCATGAAAGTGGACCAGAAAAAATCCACCCAAATATTTGATAAAAACGTAAAAACGTTGTATACTACCAATTAAAATGAAACAAATAGTATAGTATCTGAAAGTTCAATTCATGGGCTATACAATACGACCTTTAGATACTTTCTGACTATCCGTTAAACCCATGAAAATTGCATGCAAAGATTGTAAGGGTTTTTTTCTGGGACATCAGACAAAAATCCACCCAAATATTTGATAAAACATAACTTTTGTTGTATACTACCAATTGAAATGTAACAAACAGTATCTAAACGTTCAATTCATGGGCTATAAGATACGACCTTTAGATACTTTCTGACTATCCGTTAAACCCAAAAAAAATTGCATGCAAAGATTGTAAGGTTTTTTTTCTTGGACATCATGTATATTATTTCAAACTTTATACCTCCCATAGTATTTCTAGACTAAGACGTTAAGTCAAATTACTTACTTCGTGAGAAAATCACCTATGGAATAAATTGGTTAATTTTATTTCTTATAATCAGAGGAATAGAGCATGATTGCTCTGCCCGGAAGAATAAAAAAGAATACTAAATGTGAATTCAATCGTTACATTTGGAAAGCACTACACGTTCAAAATCTTCAATTTACTTGCGGTGTCAATTTAGCACAGATTACTGAATCCTGTAGAGTATATAAGGACCATTTTTATTTCAAGGAAGATGTCTTTCGTGATTTAATTATTTTGTTGAATATACGACATATTGAGTTAAATAGTAGGGCTTAGATCTTGTTTAAAATATATGTAATGATTGCCTGGTACTTTCAGCTAAAGCATTAGGTGGAATTTACCCTATTTTCACAAACTCTGCGTTACGGATGCGTTTCATTGGTCAGTTGTTACCTTTTGCACATTCAATAATATATTGATCAGTTGCACTCTGCGAATCCCGTAGGTATTACACCATTTTATTATTTTTTTCCATCACTAATGAACCCTTCAACATATATATAGTCCATCAGCTACTTTCTGTACGGGCTCTATTTAAAAAGTTACTTGGGCACCATTGGTGACAAAATTTTGCTTATACCATAACGTTTGTATAACTATACTGTACATGAAATGATGTTTCTCAAAAAAAGTTGATCAATGACGATTTTGGGTCATTTTTGTGTAAAAATTACAAGTTTAAGCACTTTTTGGGAAAAAATCATGTTTTTTAGCTTACAACTAAAATATATCATTAAATTACACAATCATAATGTTAAATTTAGCAGAATTTTATGACCTTTAAAATAACTACAAATGGTTATCTACATTTAACCAACAACAAATTATTAATAAATTAGATTGCAGGTCGTTCTACCCTTGAAACACATGTTGAGCTTATTTGCTTGAAAAATTGTAGCAAAATTATTTGTAAAACAATATGAAACTTAAGTGAGCTGCAAAACAATATTTCCTCTTTGTAATCCTTACTTTTAATGTACTACATACATCTTCTTTGATTTAATGAAAAATTGAAGTATTTATTACAATTTTGGGGCTATTTTGATCAAAAATCATGATTTTAGCATAATATTTGAATTTTGTCAATTTTCAGCTTGGATATTTAATCAAATAGTTGCTTGTCGAAAATCCATTACACATTGATAAAATGCATACATAATAATACTAAGAAATAACAAAACTTGGTAGAATTACAATTAGCCTTAATTTCAGTCCAGAATCAAGAAATAATATTTACTAACTTCCTGGAAAGACGAACACTAAAAGTTGAGTTTTTCTCTTCCCAGCTAATATCTTAGACAATCCTATTCCAAAGACGTGATTGAAATTGCAACTACTTTTGAATACTTTTTTTTTCAACGATAACCATTTTCTTGAGGTTGTACATACATGACATATGGATACTTTGACTTGCATATTCATATATATATACAGACAGTACTAATCTGCTTCCATTTCATGATCACTGGTACTAGCTTTCTTCGTCTCCCGTCACCTCCTCCTCCATCTGAACTATACCACGCGCCAGTGATGTCCTCATCCTTGTTTTCCCACTCATCATTACATTTGCACACGTTTGTACACCTGAAGCCATTCTTCAAACGTGAGCATCCACCTGAACAACCACACGAAGCTAACTCAAGAACTGTGCTTCCTTATTTCCTCCATTGGATAGAAATTTCATCCCCTGATTGGAGGTTTTACGATCTCCATTTGTCACAACCATGACAAGACAAAGTCGACCAGGGAAGCTTTTCCATTACAAGGATATTGTCAAGAACATTTTCTGCCAACTTGTAAAATTTACCATAAAAGGTGGAGGAAGAAAGGGCAAAGAAGACGTAAAGAACAGTGGGGTAAAATTTCCAACTACAAATCATATTTGTGTTCAATATCAGATTTTGGTCCATGTACTTTTTGTTTTTTTTATGGCAACAATTGCTTAAAACTCACTTGAAGTGTTGATTTTTTCTGATATATATAGATTTGTTTTCAGTCACAATCTTAGAGTCGTTGTATATCCAAATCGTAGCGTGTAACAATTTTTAAAGGTCGGATTTCATGCGAAAATGTAAAAAATGCCATTTTTTGGACAAATTATCCAAATATTTGGTTGCGTAACTAAATTATTGGCCAAAAATCCACTATTTTGTTAAGAATTAAACAAATGAGTAAAAAGTGAAAGGAAACATGCGTTTTTACCTCGAAAAAGACAAATATTTGATTTTTTTATTTTTTATTTATTTATTTTCAAAAATCAGACCAAGCTTATGTTTTTGGCAAAAAAATGCTCCCAAACAGTGTTTCACTCCATTTTTTCTTGAGTAACAAGAAGAGTAATATATAAGGATATTTTTGAGTCAAAAATGTTTCGAAAATTACACTCTCACAACTAAAAAATAAGATGACAAAGTTTTGTAAGGCATTAAAAACATGAAATTTCGACCAAAATAGCCCCCTATTTATAGGAAAATCTATTGTAACACTTAACAAATGAATCAATATTACAGTCTTTATAACATTGTATATAGGTAAACTCAAAATTCTCACTTGATGTTTTGACAATCGAAAGCTAGAATTTTAGAAAACAATGTTTTTACCCAAAATGGGCCAAGAGTCATGTTTTTTGGACAATATTGCCCAAAACTCGCTATTGATCAACTTTTTATTTTTGAGAAATATCATTCCATATGCGGAGTTCATAGGAGAAGTCGGTAATATAAGTGAATTTTTGTCACCAATGGTGCCCAAGTAACATTTGATTTTTCAGAACCAGCTGATGGACTAATACTTTCAACTTATAAAGAGAAAGAAATGAAAAAAAAACCCACATTTTTCCTTACTCAGAATATCAAATAAAATATAATAATGCATTGTTTTCCATTGTAAACTGTGAATTTTCTCATATTTCAATTTTACACTAGTTTGTTGATTTCAAAAAATGTGGAGCAAAAAGTATAAATCCCATTGGCTTCAAATTTGGGACAAATATGCTTGAAAGTAAACTCTATGATTTCTATCTAATTCCAAGAATGTGTGATGCTTAGATTTGGTTGCTGGATTTCATATGCAAATTTTCTTAGATTTTTTTGAAGAGGTTAAATTTGACACTTCAATGAGCTTCATAGGATAAGTATGCAAATTAGCTCATTAAATATGCATACATTTTTGCGCATGTAATTTTTTAAATATACTTCTTACATGGGCAAATTATGAAGTTTGTGAAATGTTTCTGAAAAAGTTAGCCAAATCCCAGATGTAATACAAATTAGTGCGTTTGCAATTCCATGAACACGAACGCGTAGCATGGCGCTGGTAAGGAAAGTTTGAATTTTATAGGATAGGTGAGACATTAATATGATAAAAGATGACTAATTAGTATGTTGCTTCAATAGTTGTCTATGTAACAACAACGAACAAGAAGTGTGAATCACGTTACCTTAAACTTATATTTCTTTACAATTAACTCATTTTCCGACAGTCATTTTGAAACCGAATGGCCAGTTTTCAAATTTTTGACGGTTTCTGAGTGTTTATTGAAAATATGTCCTGAACATGCATTTTTTAGCCCTCTCCTTTAAGTGACGTCATGTAAAAAATACGAAAATCACCAAAAATCGAAAAAAAAATCATGGGTTTTTTGCTATTTTTCTAGCAAAACATGCATTTTAGCATAATGTGTGTCAAAGTAGAGCCCTTGCTTACACATTTTCTTACTTACAATAAACCAAAAAAATAAGATAAAACAATGATTTTGTTTCATTTGAATTTGCGTAAAGTTTAGATATGAAGCGAAATGGTTTTCTGGTGTCACTGTTAATAACAATCTATTAAAGTATCCGTATTATTACCATCTAAAATGGTGATTTCCTTTTTACTTTCTCTGTAAGAGAGATAAAGTGGTGTCACTACCCATGTAAATCGTTATAATTTGATTTCTTTATAAGCACACTAACATTATATAAACCGGTGTCATTAACCGTTTCAAAACAAATACGGCAATTTAGAAAGCGATCAAATATACCTGTATAAATATGTGACCGTCCATCCCAAACCAGCCGTAAATGTCACCTCTTGTCATTTTCACTTTTTAATTATTTGCAAAGACCACGCTTTAAGGATTAAAATCACACTTCACACGATTCCCAGAAGTCAAGTTATGGTCCATCGAAGGTTGCCAGGGAGTAAAACGTATGACTGAGATAAACGCGTTCAAAGATCAGCAAGCCGTATATTTTCTGTTGATTGTCTTAAAAATATGCAGAATTATTTCACATTTCCTTGAATCATTTTCTTGAAATGAAACTTTGCTGGTATATTGCAGTTAGCACAAGGATTGGGAACCTGCACAAAAACCAATTTCGGCAAATTACGACCTTGACATGTATTTTCACCTGTAGCGCAAAACGATGAAGTTTCTGGCATGTATTGCTCATACAGGCTGGACAGCCACTTATGATATGAATACATGAGTCATTAAAGTCAAAAGTGAATGAGAAAGTAGTAATCAATGCTGAATTGACACACGAGATAATTTTCTTGAAAAGGTTTATTCAAGGAAAGAGCATTATCGTAAGTAATTTTTTATGTCACTTTTTAAAACAACTGTAATTAAGCAAAAATGAGATAGAAATTGGGCAAAAAATGATACATTAAGTAGCACAGTTAATTAGACACCTGAGATAACTTTCTTAAAAAGACTATCCAGGGAAAGAGGATACTCCTACGTAACTTATTATAATACTGATAAACAACTGCAGTTAAGCAAAATAAATAGTACAAAAGTTATTCCTGCTAAAAATATAAATGTGTAGAGTCTTGCAAGTTTTAACAAGATAATATGTACTGGAGTAGAGTTAGCCAATTTGTTGCATGTCATATTTGGTCAGCCAATTGAATATGCTAGAATAAGAACATCCTAACTCCATGTGCTGCCTTTTGTTAAGTTATGTAAAATATAAATGCATGTAAATCTCAAAAATGCTTTCAAATCACTAGAAAACATGTTCATGTCTTTATCCCAATTATAGTCTCACATTTAACCTTGTAGTTGACTTTGTTAGACATTGTTAGATAATTTTCCTAGCATATAGTTGCAGAGAAGAGCTCATGGAGTTGGGATGTTCTTATTATGACTGTTTAATATAGCAATTTTGCACTATAACAATTATCTAACAATGTCTAAAAAAGTAAACTACAAGGTCAAATATGACACTATGATTACGATATTGACATAGAAATGCTATTTTAGTGATGTGAAAGCATTTTCAGAAATTTGTATGCATTTATGTTTTATAAATATGATTAACAGAAGGCAGCACATGGAGTTGTGATGTTCCTATTCTAGCGTATTCAATTGTCTGACAGTGACGCGCTCAGCCAATTGGCTGACTGATAAGATTTAATTTTGGTGAGCCAACTGGCTGACTGTGACACGGTTAGCCAATTGGCTGACCATATGATAATTTTGATCGATAATTCCAGTTTTTGACAGTATAAAATGTTTATTTGGCCATTAAATTGATATTATTACCTGCATAGAATTTAAAAATGGTTGTAAACTTGTATATTTTCTTACATAAAAAACGAAAATTTTCAAAATAATTAATTTTAAAAACATATGATTAAGTGTTGAAGACGACCCCAAAAAAACAAGAATATGACAAGGAAAAAATAATTTGCGTTTGTAATACCCTCTGAAAGTTTTTGCATAAGGTTGCAGAATTCGAAAGACTTGCCACATGCGTTTGTACAGGTGACGTCATATGAAGTTCAGAAATTTGTTGAAATGACATGATACTTAAAAGATAATGCTAAAGATGTTCAATACAAATAAAACAGATTTCTTTTTTTGGCAAAACGTATTATTTTAAATGGTTATTGCATTAAATTTTTTCACAATTTTGGTCATACGCTCATAAATGGGATAGAAGTAATGTTTTTTAATGATTGTTTGAACATGCAATTTCGTCACATTCCAAATTCTTGATACTCAAATTTCATATCATCTATATGGATGTATGATAGGATCTACAAACAGTTAATCATGTACACTGCCTGAAAATAATAGTGTAAATGAATTATTTCAGACATTTATCTGGGTTAGTGGAATCTATTCAGTGTCCTTTGCTCAGACTGCATTTTGCCTTTGGTGTTCTATTTTCTTCGCTCTTTTGGTTGTTTGGTTGCTAATCATGTCATAAACAGCGCAGTTGTTGCCAAAATAACCAATTCACCTAGACCACTTCAATAAAGCTGGAATGCAATGAGGTAGAGAATTCCTGATGTGGACACATGATAAAAAAAAAAAAAGTTGGCAGTTAAATAAGTTTGGACAAGGTATTTGGACAGCTATACCATGGATACAACAGGGCGTCTAAGACGTCTGAAGATGTTTGGGAAATGGATACCAAGAAGTTTCTTGGTTTTTGAAGGATTACCCTCCCCCTCCTCCCCACACACCTTAGGTGGTATACCCCTTCCCCATTTTGTTCATCAAAATGACCGTAAAGGATGTAAAAAGATTACCCAGATGTCCAGTGTCGGTTGCTTTTGCGTTTTTATGCAGTGGGGGAAAATCCTCGAGGGGGGGGGGGGGCTAGGGTTGCAACTACCACCCCATCCAAGTTGTGTTTAGACGAGTTATAATAATATTATGGTATATTACTGTTCTTATTGTTACAAATTGAATATGAAAGAAACTTGTAGCTGAACTCTTATGGAATATATAAAGCATAAATTAGAAAAATAACCGATTTTATGTCCATCCTATAACGATCGGCATTATTTTCAACTATCTACCTCCGATAGTTTTTCTAGACTAGGACCTCAAGTTACCTACTTCGTGAGAAAATCACCTTTGGAATAAATTGTTCAATCTTATTTCTCATTACTGCCAGATTGCTCTGCCAGAAGAAAATAACAAAATGCCGAATGGGAATTTAATCATCGTCATGATTAGAAAGCGCTACACGTACAAAACTTGCAATTTACGTGCAGTGCGAATTTAGCACTAGATTTTATAAAGTATATGTGGACCCTTTTATTAAAGCAAGACTCTTTTTGTGATTTAATAATCTTTTAGTTAATCGAATATAAGACATTACATTGAGTTAAAAGTGGGGCTAATTATTCTATTAATAGCGTACTTATCAAACTTATCAAAATAAATGTCCATTAGTTGAATGTCTTTTGTCTATACTTTCATACACTCCGCCTTAAGTATGCATTAAAGTGGCTAATTTAATTGTATTCTTTTAATATACATTTATTAATATTGTTCAGTTGTACACTACGTATCGTATAGGGCCTGTGTAATTTCATGAACGTGGACATGAGCATATTTTCACGTTTAAGAAAAGTTTTAATTTAATCAATATGTGAGCAATAGACAAATGAATGGTATTTTTGCTTCAGTGGTTGAATAAAAACAACGAACAAAAGGAGCAATCGTAATTTAGTATTTGTATACAATTAAATAATAAATAACTAATGTCGCATAATAATTTTTTTTTTGGCGTTTTGTAAGTTTTGCTTACACAATTCACATCTCTTTGAGAGAAACATTTGAACAAGAACATCTAGTTTTTAGCCCCCTGCCAGGCCCCTTGTGCACTAACTGGATTCGAAAACAACTTATGCATCAGTGTTAACTGTTAAAAGCTCCCATTTTGCTTCCTAAAGTCAGGGACGATTGTCCCTGAATGTCACTGAAGGACTGTTTCAATACAACGTTTCTAAAGCGTATAGTTGTATAGTTACGCGATCAAATGAAATGGCTTGAAACTTGAATGCTTTCTTGTCTCTAATTATGTTGTTTAATAACAATGTGAGCAAAAAAGTGAAGAAAGCAGCCAAATGGTTTTCTGGTGTCACTTTTGATAACAGTCTGCGAAAGTGTTCTTATCACCATGCACTAAAATGGTAATTTCCTACTTGCTTTCTCTGAAGAAGATGAACTTTGCTGTGTGTTATTAAAAATCCTCTGTTCGAGATAGATAAAGTTGTATCATTACCCATAGAAGTAATGGGTTTTCTTAATAAGCAAATCTACAATGAACTAACAGGTGTTATCATTACCATCTCATAACAGATACGGCAATTTACAAAGCGATCAAATACAACATGATACGAAACACATGAGACATTTTCGCTTGAAAGGGAATGAAAAAGCAATAATCCGTGCTAAATTGACACTACTGCATTACTTTCTTGAAAGGGTTCATCAATTATTTGGCTGTTGCTAAATTTCTTTTAAAAATCTGTTTAATTTAGTCAGTACTTATCTACTAGAGAAAAGTGGCTTAATCCATTTTTATGCATAAAAAATCGGCACAGAACGTCGTTTCGACGATGCAAATGTATTCTGAAATCATACTGGTGTTCATAATGCAACGTGGCAAAGAACACCTGACAAGACGCTGGACAGTACCGGTGTGAAAGGAATCTTAGTCCCCCTGAAATGGTAGTCCGCCTTAATAAGACCATAACGGAGTAAAGCGTGAAAATAATGTTGCGTGAGAGTTGTTAGCCTATCCTTTTCTGTACAACCCGGACAATAAGAACGGGGGACTTACATTCCTGCTACACCGGCATGCAATAAATTTGTATCG
Source organism: Ophiothrix spiculata (assembly GCA_000969725.1). Taxonomy (NCBI): domain Eukaryota; kingdom Metazoa; phylum Echinodermata; class Ophiuroidea; order Amphilepidida; family Ophiotrichidae; genus Ophiothrix; species Ophiothrix spiculata. The sequence continues at coordinate 29,356 of JXSR01S022809.1, forward strand.
CCGTGTGGCCTTATAAATACCACCATTATGGCGTTCACCATTATATTAATGTATCGTGAATTGTATTACCCGTTTGCTAACCATTTTCAACGTTCTTGTATGTCATTATAAACACAGTTCTTTGCAGTATTGACTGTTTTAGTTTTGAACTTCATCATTGTTTATATCCCAGTTACATTCAATTGATTTGCCGTGTGTCTCACACATTAAAGGACAAAGGTATTTACTTTATAAACGTTTACAAAATTGTAATTGACAAAACAGAATTTGTGTGCCGCGGCGGCAAAAGGTTGCAGTTGTCGCCTCCTACGTGTTGCTCATCGTAACATATCTGTTACAATGAGCAACAGGAGCCAATAACTGCAACAGTTTGCCGCGGTGGCACACATTTATCTTAGACCTGTCAATCGAAGTAGGTGATTTCGTTCGTATAAAAGCAGACAAATTGTTACGAATTGCATGCATTGTTAGGCATTTACAAAACATTTGAACCGCACTACTGACTATATTGCCCTTAGGTAATTTGTGATGACTCACCCCGAAAAGGGGGACTTTGCGACAGAACACTTTTCGAGAAACTGATGAAAATAGACAGAAAAAAAGAAAGAAAATAATAAGAATTGTCAACATATTTTCTGTTGTAAAATTTGATCGCCTTTACAGCGGATTTTGTACAAACAATATCTCTATGTTTTCAAATGTTTAAATGGATTTGCTCCAAAATATCTTACGTCGTCACTACCAATGTACAAACAAAGTAGTTTGGGATTGCGTTCAGCGTCAGATTTCTCACGTCTCAGAGTGCCAAAATACAACTACAAAGGACTACGATCTGCTTTTTCACTCTCTAAACCAACATTTTGGAACACCTTTTTCCAATGTAATTGCACTGCATGTTTCAGTTTGCTGCTTTTCATGTGTTCACCATTCTTTTATTTGGTCCATCATGGTGCGCCGTGATCTATATGACATGGCGCCTAATAAATGCCCATAATGTATGTATGTTTCGGAATCATTTGATACGTGTCACTGATCCCTACATTCAGCGGGAAGATATTTTACTCATATTGGCGGCGGGAGGTTGAAATTTTAGGGGGGGACGGCTAATTTTTTGAGCAAAAATCGTTGGAGGAAATTGTGATATTTTGTAATGCGCGCGTAGCGCGCGGAAAAAATTTGCCAAATCTGCTAATTTTCAGCTACAAATTGTAAAAAAATGTGAAATTTGCGCAAAAATTGCAAACTTTTACTGAAATGTCGCGCGAAGCGCGCACATTTTTTCATATTAAAAGGATCAAAACAAAGGGAAATTTACCATTTCCTTTCTTTTTCTTTCTATCTTCTTGATTTTTTGAGGGGGTCCCCCCGTCCCCCCCGCTTCCGCCGCCTATGTATACTCATCACGGGTAAATCTGATTTCTACTTGTTTGAATATATAATAATAAATTTGCTAAATCGTTGAATAATTCTATGGGAATTGGATAACGTTCTAAAACCAGACGATTTTTCAAAACAGAAGTTTATGTATAATCATTTAACTGTATCGAAGTGAAAAATATACAGAATTTTACTGCTTTAAAGCATGGACGTCATTTCATTTTGAAGTGTG
>JXSR01S022811.1:12913-25266 GCA_000969725.1 Ophiothrix spiculata
TTAGGACATGAGATATATCTATCATAGTGCAGTACAGCCTATGATAGTCTTTTCTTTCTATTCTTCATGGGCTATTGTTCACTTCAGCATTTTATTTAAAAAAATAAATAAAAATCTTAATATTCCTTGATTTCCATCTTACCCAAAGGTGACAAGGCTGCTAAATTTCCAACCACAACAACTGATGAAGTCACTACTAGCTTGTCCAACACATCGATTGATACAAACAAATCCGACACAGTAGGCACAACCTCGTGGTCTTCCATTTCATCCATCGAAGAAAGTCTTCCACTACCTGATGACAATCCACCTCCTGCAGCTTCTGCCCCAGAGCAGAATAAACCTCCAGAGGCTGAACCAGAAAGCAAGAGCCCTGCAAGAAATATATTTGGTCTGTTCAGAACAGGTCTGATGGCAGCCAGACGAGGAGCGGTTATGGAACCGAGGGAAAAACCAGAAGGTGAACTCAGCGATTCATCTAGTGGGGATGATGTTGACAATATTAGCAGTGCTGTACAAGACAGAGGGGATGTGGAAGTCAAAAAATCGGCTGAAGCTGTAGCTGCAGCTGATGCTGCAGCTGTAACTGATGATGCTGTCGCAGCTGTAGCTGATGAAGTAAAGGAATCTATAATGGACAGAGATGCAAGTGTACCGGTTGACGGAAGAGGGAATCTTGAAGAATCACCAAAGAAGAAGTCTTCAGCACAGATGCAGAGAGTTCAAAGTGGGGACATTATTGATGACATCAAAGAGGCCATGTTGGTGCAGCAGGGAAGCAGCACAGGTGTGGTTGGCACCGATGAGGAATCAAAACAGATTGGTGAAGATGGGGTGAACACCTCCCAGCTTGGAGATTCGGCCAAGAGTTCTGAAGTGACATTGTCAGAGTTTGAAACCGTGACTGAAGACCATAGTGGGTTTGAAGACCTGGATGCGTTTGTAACAGCAGAAGCTCTGCCGGATGTCACGCAAGAAGAAGCAATCCTAGAATCAGGTATGTTAGAGCAAGCTTATATTGAGATTGCCTCCATGGTTAGCCATTCAGTAATAATCCTTGAGACTGCCGAGTGAACCCATCATTTTTGGAAAGGTTTTTTTGGCTCTGTAATCCAGCAATTTCATATGGGTTTTAAATCCCTTAAAACATATTAGAATGGAAAGAGCTTTAAAGGGTTTTAAAATTACCTTTTAAAAGTCTAGAAGCAGATATATATGGCTAACATAATGGTGATGATAATTTATACCGAAAGGTATGATTTTTGGCTTGAAGTACCAATACCATACTGGCCCTAAGATTTTCTGGAAACCTCAAGTTTGCGTAGGCAAATTTTTTATATTCTACTACTCTTTTTCAAAATTCTGATTTTTTTGATTTGATTTTTAAAAATTTGTTTTAGTTGGACAAAAGTGCAGTTTTCAACAAAAATATCAATTTTTGACCCGTTTTTGAGATTTTTTGTTCCTTGGTATCTTGAAGCTTAACATGAAAACTGTTTGCCTAGAACTTAGAAGCTTATTTTAATGCATTCTTGATTTGGTTTTTTTACTGTATCATGCAAAATAACAAATTGTCTCTAATAATAAGTCATGTTTTTTGTTGCATAGAAACAGACAATCTTCAGGCATCCTATGCTGATGTAGTGAAAGGAATGGTTACCCAACAGACAGAAGATCAAGACAGACAAGAAACCTCTGAGACAAAAGACAATCAGGGCATGCAAGACATCGTCCAGGACAGACGCAAACTTGTCCCTCCAACGGAGAGTATTCAGTCACGTGGCTTCACTAAATCTGATAGCAGTGTGGAAGTCATTCCAGACGTCAAAGCTGTAAAGAAGGTACGGTAGTCTGTACTCCGTTGAGAGCAAATAATTAAGATTTAATTCAAAATAGACCTTTTCAAAACAAGACTTTCCAAGAATTTCCGAAGCTGATTTTACACTTTCCGGCAATTGCCGACAGAAAAAGTGACTCTTCAACACAATAACCAGAATGGTAAGTTCGTTAAATGGTTGCGTACGAATTCGAACTTGTAATTAGCAATAGCTCTAAAGAGTCACTTTTAGTGTGATCGCCCTGATGTGACTTGAAATCTTAAGCTTAATCAGCCCATTTCAAATGGAAATTTCACTCTTTGTGGCGGTGAGCGTATGGTTCCATCAGCCAAAGTTGTTCAGAATTAGTGTATCTAATAATGTATGGGTCTGATTCTATTTATTTTTTACTTTTATTGCACTGAAATGCGAGAAAATTTTCGGAAAATTTTGTTGACAAAATTGTGCATACTAATGAGCTTGTACGTGATTGGTTGAAAAAATGGCCATGTGACCAATGTTCCGGAGATTTCCGAATGGATTTTGAAAAGGTCTATAGATTTGAATTAAAACAGTTTCAAGTGAGGAATCATGATGACTTGGGGCATCCATATGCATTTTTATACCATCAGTTTGTTTTGTCTTGACAAAAATACGCATTCACACATTAACTTTTTTAATACGACGGGGCACCGTAGTGTGGTGGTTGGCGATCTCGCCCCACACGCATTGGGCCCGGGTACGATTCCCGGTGAGGGCACTTGCCGGAATAGAATCTCGGAATCTTTGCTAATTTTATCAGACTTAATGGTAGCATTTAGCAGATATTCTAGATCTACTCCGCTCCTCGCATGAAATATTTAGAGTTGGGTAAATATTTCATGAGTGATCGTCGTCCTTCAGAGGGGACGTAAAGCCGTCGGTCCCATGTTCAGAAGATCGAGTCATACCTGTATGTAATCGCAGCCAGTATCATAAAGAGTAGGGTATCCTACCCCTGACTGTTCCCAACCCCGTTTCTGTCAATTTCTGGACTTCAAAATCCGCCTGTGCATTATATCCTCAAGCATATGAGGTTGCACAATATTAGAAGAAAGAAAAGAAAGGAAATACATTTTGAATTGTATTCAGGGTCCCAAATGTAATATAACCATAACAAAAAACAACAAGAAAGTATGCAGACTTATGCCAAATCATTTGGAGGGCATCAAAATCTACCAAAAGCAAACCCAAGTCAGTCCAGAAAGTCAAAAGTTGTGTGTGATTGAGTCACCTGTTGGTTGGATCTGGTAATATTACTTTACCTTAACTGCAGTCCAACAGATTCTATTTAGTGAATATTGGCTTAAGGGGTTTTCTCAGAGATACAAATCCTCCATTGATTTTCTTAAAACTTAAGTATTTGGTAGATTTATTTGTGCTGATAACAAATCTACAATAAAACAATATAAGTCACCGTGCTCGTTTTTGAGATACTGGCATTTCAAAAAGTACATATTTGTCAAAAAAATCCCCTGATTTTGCGTCTGCATAATTTCCCGTGCATATATTACGCAGCGATGCGGCGCGTGATTAACCAAACGCGTTAGTAAAGTATTGGTTCAGTGTGCATTGAAATTTGCGCACGCAAAAGGGATGCAAACATATTTTTTGATTTTTTTCACGTTATACTGCATCTCTGAGAAAAACCCCTAATTAAAGATTTTAAGCCTGTCCAGTAAGGGTGCATGGGACAAACTCAAAATGTTATCTACTGCAGATAATTTATACTTGGTATGTTTGATAATGACAGATTACTACCAAATATTGTGAAAATATTGATCAAAACTTTCAGAAATGTCAAAAACTAGAATTTTGCATTGCGTGTTGATCTTGAGTATAAAGCTATTCCCTAAAAGTGTAAATTTATGCTATTTGTTGGGAAAACAAGTTTAAACATTACTTTTCCATCATATAATGCAGATAAATAAAAAGAGAATTGAATTTTGTTTTGGGTCTGCTAATAAAGCCAAAACTATGATTTCAACTCTAGAGGGCAGTATTTATCGCTGTTGCCAACTAGAATTAAGAATAAAAGAAAATCTAAATATTTTGATATATAGAAGTCTAGTTCAATAATGAAACTTTACTTGCTGCCATTTTTACCGCTAATGCTTCAAATGATGCAAAATCTCTGAAATATTTTAAGAAAAGTTTGGGAATGATGTTGAACTTGTCCATGTAACCATGAGAATTATTGATGAGATTTCTTTCTTGTTTTGATTTCTGGTATGTCTTTCCTTGATTCAAATGAGTTTTCTTAACCATGGAATTCATGGCTATTATTATAAACTTGATATATGTATCCCAGGAGACTTCCAGCCTGGATGGATTAGCGATTGTTGAAGAAAGGATGGAGACACTGACGTTGACAAACCCACCCTCCCTCCCCGGTATTATTATATTAACTAATTTACTTGATATTTGTATCCCAGGAGACCTCCAGCCTGGATGGATTAGCGATTGCTGAAGAAAGAGAATCCATGGAGAGAAATGATATGCAACCGGCCAAGGATGGAGACACTGACAATGACAAACCCACCCTCCCTCCCCAGTATTATAATATTAACTAATTAACTTGATATTTGTATCCCAGGAGACTTCCAGCCTGGATGGATTAGCAATTGCTGAAGAGAGGGAGTCCAGGGAGAGTAATGATATGCAACCGGACAAGGGTGGAGACACTTCAAAAGAAATAACACAGTTGAAGGTTAGTTCTACCCTCCATATTTTGCTTTCTTGAAAACATTTCTTTGAAAACCATAATGTAAGCCTGAGATTTATATATAATACGTGAATAAATTTAATATAATTTTGCAGGTGAAATTTAGGAAAAAAGTTAATATTTCAGTAGAAATCCACATTGGAGAGCTGTGCTTTTGATACTCTAGTAATTGTCATCAGGGTGATGATACACACTTATTAAAGGTGTAGATTCCGATCACATTTTCATCCCCAAGCTCAACCGGAAGTATTGCATTTTTTGATGTCAAATAAAAGCCCATTTTTTTCTGATTGTAAATCCAAAATTTCAGCTCCAAAATTCCAAATAGTTTTTGAGATATAGCAAAAAGTGTAAGTTAATTGGTATACCCATTTTCAAATTAGTATGTATTTACATAACAGCCTCGTCCCCAGGGTTGCATACTTTGTTTTACCTCAGAAGTGTAAACAAGAAGCAAACTGAGGGTTTCACCTCACAAAATGCATTTTGAAGGTCAAGGTCAATCAGTTAAAATTAATTATACACATGTTAAAATAGGAACCTACACCTTTAATTCTTAATTATGGATGCCTCAAGGGAAAGAAAGGTGATAAAATGTGTTTTTCTTTTTTAAAATTTTGAATAAAGAGTGAACTAAAAAACAGACGGGAAGAATCTCTGATGCTTCGTAAGCAGTTGGATGTTCAAGTGATGTGTGAGGAATATGTGAGGAATGAAGCGAAAGAAGAGATTGAGAAAGCGAGGAGAAAAATCAACAGACTACAGGCGCAACTTGATAAGCCCCCAAAATTGATTCGTAAGGTGAGAAAATAATGATGAGAATTTGTTTCTTTTTTGTAATTTTATAATATTAAGTGTTTTTTATTTCAAACTCAGATGGTGATCTTCAGGTCAAATTGCTAGAATTTACACATTAATTGTCAAACACACCTAAACAACCATGGTATAATTTGTAGACCGCATCTTAATCAGCACCAATATTGCAACATTGAATCAACCGTGCAAACACGCAACAAACTTCCCACACCTCCCCACCCCACCTCGGAGTCAATGAGGATAAAGTGCTTTGCCCAAGGACAAAACATGTTGGCACAAGAGGGGCTCATGCCAGGCGCCTTATCCACTAGGACACACATGCTCCTCAAAAGTTTAACAGAATAAACTTGTGATCATTTTTTTCATGAGAAAATGTGAAAAATGGGAACTTTTCCAATGAACAAGTGTGTGCACTGGAAGGACAGAGCTAATCCATCGGGGCCAGTTACTCTCTAAAGTTTTCAAAGCACAAAGCATTCAAGTATAATCCATCTGTAAGTTCAAATTCAAAATATAAACATTTTATGTTAATATTCAATGTCAGATAGAGGAATTGCCAAGATTAGCTTTGAACAATTTGAACCCTTTTGAAGCCATTGTATTTTGTTAAATTCATGTTCGCACTATATTGTTGCAGCATCGGAAAGAGTTGCGACGAATCTTTGATGAGATCCAGTCTAACGGGGGACCTAGCAATCTTGGCACAACAACAGAAGGATTTTAGCATGCTATTAGGCATCTATACTGGCAGAAGAAGGATGTGGCAGTGCTGCTTCATGAGACTTAGCAACGGTTACAGGTAGGAAACCCCGGTGGGGGGGGGGGGGGGGGGGGGTAGTCTAACGGGGGCCCTAGCAATCTTGGCACATCAACAGGTTTTCAGCATGCTATTAGGCATCTATACTGGCAGAAGAAGGATGTGGCAATGCTGCTTCATGAGACTGAGCAACGATTACAGGTAGGAAACTCCGGGGGGTACTCGACTTTGGTTTAGTAGGGATGTGCTTCTAAGACATTTGAAAAGCCACCCATTCAAACAACCAATTTTCAAGAAAAAGGGACCTATCCATATACCAAATCTCCAAGATTGTGAGTCACAAAGGTATGTTTTTGAACAAATCTGCAAAAAATTTTAAATTTCTTTTGATATGCTCTTGTCTTAAATTTTTGCCATTTGGTGCACAGTTTTGGAAATTTTGAAAAGAAAACACATCAAAATACCACAATTTGCAAAGAAAAATGACTGATTTAAATACCAGAGAGTCTGATCTTGGTACCCAAATTAGTAGCATGACCCAAAACCCCTTTTGTAGTAAGTATCTCCCCATTGATACAAGGCCTGTAACCAAGGGGGTGGCCATCTCGGCCCCCCCCCCCCCCCCCGAAAAAAAAAAAGAACAGACAGAACCTTTGAATAACACTACACAAAATAAAATAATCTGAAAACCCCTGAAGCTTTTAAAGGTAAAGTTGATTTTTCATTTTATTATATATGTGTATCACCCATTTAAAGCAACACTATAAGATTTTGATCAAAAATAATTGTTAGTAAAAACAGCATAAAATGAAGGAATGTGCCTTTCTGAAAGTGTTTTCAAGAGTATTTTGTCAAAAAATTGGTTTGCTATTGAAAAATGGATAAAAAGCACATGCATGCTTTCCTATACTACGGTAATACACGTGGAATTAAATTCGGGATCCCGAATTTAATTCAATAAATGGCCATAAAAGAAAAAGTAAACATATTTAAACCAAATCATTTGGAGTGTATTACTATCTACCCAAAACAAAGCCAGTTAGCTAAAAAAAATCAAAAGTCATGGGTGACAGGGGATGCTTAATTTTTAACACTTTAAAGTATTGCTTTAAATAATCTTGTTCAAGGCAAAGTTTGAAATAACTGATGTCATTATGACACTTGACAAATTATTTATTCATCTTCTTTTTTCCCTCAGCTGTTGCAGACTGAGTGTGAGGCATGGAAACAAAGATCCAAGGAGCAGGAAGCTGCCAAGAACCAATTGATGACTGATTATGAAGAGCAACAAAGCAGTAAGACCAAAATAAGTTGGAACATCTCACACTCCAAATCTGATACATGTAAGTGATACTATTAGTTATCTCCTGTTTGTTCATGCAATACAAGGAAAAAATTAATGGTTTGGGTTCATATCACACGATCGGCTGAAAGCTGAGTGTGATAAGAACCAAAACCATTAATATTTTTGTATTGCATGAGAACAAGCAGGGAATAACAAATTCATCACTCAGTACACACGTACGTTGATAGTAAAACCTTGAAAATGCTAGGGTAAATGCTTTGGAAATGGTTATTTTTATTTTTTTTTCTAACATTGCAATCAATTTTAGATTTGTAGTTTTCCTGGCTTGATTAACACCTATGCGCGTCATTTCTATTGGCATCGCATAGTACAACGCGTTGCAGTTATAGTCGCGCATGCATAGCAACAGCATGCGCTATGTAATACAACTATGTTCCAAAAGCAATACAAGTTGGAATAGTAAAAGAGCTGTATGATACGACTTTTTGGTATAACATGTAGGATTTTGTATTACCGTACTGACTCGAGTAATGTCCCATCTTTTTTTAAAGTGAACTTGGATCAAAGTTAGGGGCTGGGACTTTACGCGAGGATGCATGAGAGAGACAGAACTAACCGGTCGATCTACAGAGGTTAACAATACCAGTGAACTGTCTGACCAAGAGGAATCAAATCAATCTATTCATTGTAATGTTTTGAATCAAATATTTCAGAATTCAGTTCAGTAAATATTCTTTAAAATTATCCCCAAGAGTTTTTTCAACAAACACTTACAGGAACGTACCAATCAAGGTTAAATATGGTGAAATTATTTTTACACATCCGATCGTGACATTCGCCATTTTGGAATTTTGTTACAGTAACAATCGTGATTGCGCATACATGTCCGATAGATATTTTTACCATTATATGAACGTAAACGTCGCCATCTGTTGAAACTTAAACATAAAAACAGTAAAAAGGTGTATATTCATCCGCGATCAGCCGTGATATTCCCACAAATTATAAGACATTTTGGATAAAATGTACCCATTTCTATCGTAATTGAGATGAGTTTGCGACTATTTTTTAAAGCAGATTTTGATATTATGATAAATTTCTAGTTGATTCAGCAAATTATGGCCACAAATAAAATGGTATTGGGATGATAATTTGGTGACTTCTAAAGAATACCAATGGGACTTTACCCACGTGTACATTAATTTCCTGAAAATGTTTGTAAATATACGGGTGGTACATTGTGCGAAGATGGGATTTTACATACGTCAGTACGGTACATAGAGCTTTAAAATTTTATGCAATGCGGAAATATCCTTTTTAGCTATTATCTTTTCGTAAGAACAAACAGGGATAAAGAATTTTTTTACTTGCTAGACACAAATAGTATTGATATAAAACAATAAAGTTGCAGGTGCGACTTTAGCATACTTATGCTACAACGCATCACGTGCGGTCAGCTTTGTGCGGTAATGCTTTGAAAATGTGATATAGAGATTATTTTTAGACCTAAAACATGCAATATGGAAAATATATTGCTTGGGCTTTCAACCAATGGGATTCAAGGATTCATATCATCCAAGTAATGTGATGTAATGCTGCTTTCATACTCCTGTATTTTTGTAGTTTTGTCGCTGCATGACATATATTTTTTGCAAAAACTTGTCGCTTCCAGTTGTCGTAGCGGCAAAGCTACATGTCGCTGAGATAATCGATATCGGCAAAATTTTGTTGCACAAAAAGATTTTTCGAGTTGAAATGAATTCAACTTTCAGAGCGACATGAAGCGGCAAATCTGCAAAGCGACAAAACTGCAAAGCTACAAAAGTGTGAAACGAAGCAAGCGACAAAGCTGCAAAGTAACAAAGCTGCAAAACGACAATAAGTATGAAAGCAGCATAAGAATAATTTGACATTACTTAACAATAAGTTTTATTCTAGCAGCCAGGCGTATGAGGTGGAGGGGAAACTGAGCAGGAGGTGCTGTCACGTTTTTGCAAATCATCCAAGTATGTTCAGCATATTTCATATCATTATCATTATTTGTTATGGAAACAAATTTAGCAGACTGCAGGACAATCCATTTATACACACATACAAATGGGCACACTTTGGTTAAATTAATATCAGAGATGGGATATCATTGGCAGTTTTGATGTCATTAAATTTTTTAAGGAATGATTATAATAATGATAATAATAATAATAATATAGGGATTTTCCATTTAGATCAAACCACTCATGATTCGCTGCAGGTAGATCGTCACAATCATTTCACTTCATTTAGGCATTTTGCGGCCTTTACAAGCACATATCCTATCGGTAGACTAGTTAGATTGTAATATGTACCCTTTATGCAGCTTCCCATATCCTGGGTGGGGGCAGACTTTGATGGACAAATCTGGTGACAGTTTGAAGTCTAGGATGAAGACTGGAGTACCTGGAGAAAAACCTGCGGAAGCGAGTATGGACTGAAAACCAAATGCACATACAGCGCCGGGACCGGTGATCAAACCCACGATAGTCCTATGGGCTCATTGGTGCAAAGCGAGGGAAGTACCGCTATGCTAACCCGATTCCCCATGCAAATGCAAATTATATCCACCTGAACACATAGACATACCCCATACAAACACCAATTACACATAAATACAGTTTTGGTGTTAAGTGCTATATCAAAATTTCATCTTTAATCTTTCTCAGGCCTGAGTTTCCGGGACATGAAGATGATTCAGGGTGATATTGCAGACAACGGCAGCGAGCAATATATGTCCAAACAGAATATGGCAGACATGGTTGAAAATCTCAAGAGTGAGGTAAAGTATGACATTGGTATTACACAAATACTAGACTCACCAGGTATACTCTGTATGCAGTGCCCCAAGAAGGAGCATTTGCGCAGGGGACCACCGACTTTACGTGACTTCTGAACTACAGAGCAATTAGAGTAAAGTTTCTTGCCCAAGGAAACATGGTCCAACCGGCAGTGCCGACACCGGGGTTCGAACCCACAACCTCTGTATTACGAGTCCCGTGCTCTAACCGCTTGGCCACGCTCCCCTCTTGATTATATTTATTTACTTTGCTCGTTGTAAAATTAATTACAGTTTTTGTAAACCTGAATCCACTGCTGGGGTAGGCTGTGGATTTCCATCCATTATCGACTTATATTTTTCTCTGTACATTAAATAATATCTGGAATGTCCATATTTAAAGTATTTGCTCTATGTAAAATCATTATTAAAGATGTTTTATAAACCCTTCAGGTTTTAAACCACTGGAGTGGGCTACGGATCTCCATCTGTTGTCGACTCATACTAAGCTCTGTACATAATAAAATATTAAGATTTCTGTAGACTTATTAAAGGGGCATTGGACAAAATTTTGAAATTTTGTTAGTCGATGATTTTCACTTCCTATGTTAGAAAATAACAGTCAATTACCAGATATCAGGATTTGATCAAAACCTTCAAAAAAGTCAAAAATTTGAATTTTATTTTGTTTGTTGATTTTGAGTATGAGGCTATTCTCAAACGTATTTATTGATGCTATACAATGACAAAGAGCCAGAGATTTGTTTGTAAAACATTCCTTTCACATCATAGATTGCAGATAAATCAAAAGAAATTTTGAATTTTCATTAGAACTCCTGAAAACACCAATTCTAAAAATTCAACTATAGAGGGCAGTATTTATCGTTGTCTACAACGATAATTAAAAACTAAAAGAATATCTAATACTTTGGTATATAGGGTCTGAATTTGACAATGAAACTTTGCATGCTGTCATTATTACCGCTAATGCTTCAAATGATGCAAAAATCTCAAAGTGCTTGGGGAAAAGTTTGGGGATGATGCTGAACTTGTCCAATGCCCCTTTAAGATCTCTGTAAACTTGTTAAGATGATTTGTGAACCCTTCGGATGGGGTAGACTATGGATCTCCATCAGTAATCGATAAATATTATTATGAACCATTTAGTACACACTTAAATAAGATATTTTGTAAATCATCTGGAGTTTTCCTACCAGCATCACTTCAACAAAACTATGTTCTATTCTTCTTGTATTTATGTTTTATGGTGGAAAAATAAAATGAATCTAAATCTGAATCTGGAATAAATTAAGGCTGATCTTTAAAAATTACAAATTTCAAGATAGATACTTATACCGAATTTTTTTGGTACGCGTCAGACATCACATATCACAAGAATTGATCCTGTCAATCAAAGGAATTCAGAGGACGTTTTCAGAATATCCCACAATGCATTATTCTGACACACTTAGATATAATAGACAATAATGGTTTTCTGGACAAGGGCTCTTAGGAATTCCATTGAATAGTACTCATTCATATATTTCCAGGGATATGTTTCTTTTCACAATAGCCCAGTGTTTATACCCACATTGCTGACACCTCAAAAACATCAGAAACCTGTACAGAAGTATAGGAGTTGAATTGGATTTGCAGGTATATTGTACAATGTTGCATTGCATCATGGGATATTGTGAAAACCTCCTCTGAAAGGAATTGGTCCTGAAAATATTGAATAGTGCGTACCATATTCCCAATATCCAAAAAGGACAATATATTTTCCTTGAGTGTGTTCATAACTTTGAAATGTGTTTTCCTTTTTAGAATTACAAGCTTAAGAGAAAACTGTTGGACATACAGAGTGAGGCTCAGAAACAAAAGTTGGATGTTACAGAGGTCAAATCCCATTCAGGTCAGTGGTATTTAAATCCTGTATCTGATTATAAAGGGAACCAGTACTCATTTTATCAGTCATGTACACTCTATGGAATGGCAGGTCAGTGGTATTTAAATCCTGTATCTGATTATAAAGGGAACCAGTACTCATTTTATCAGTCATGTACACTCTATGGGATGGCAGGTCA
>JXSR01S022811.1:26896-38623 GCA_000969725.1 Ophiothrix spiculata
ATTATAAAGGGAACCAGTACTCATTTTATCAGTCATGTATACTCTATGGGATGGCAGGTCAGTGGTATTTAAATCCTGTATCCAATTATAAAGGGTACCAGTACTCATTTTATCAGTCATCTATACTCTATGGTTATACCGGGAACCAATTAAGCCATGGCCAAAATGGGAACTATTTGCTTGTGGGGCATCCAGAGAACCTACTCTAAAAAGCTTAAAATTGAGCTATGATGTGTAATAAAATATGAAGATTTCATATTGCATTGTCAGATTTGAATGTCTTCTTTCAGTTTTGGAAAATAGTTAGAAATTACTCCGCCAGAGTGATTCGTCGAATATTGACTTGATCCCAGTTTTTTGCCAATTCATACTTGGGAAAGCAGGGCGGAAATTACATTACTACGTTCAGCGTTTCTAAAAGTGAAAACTTTCCAGGTAATACTATGCTGAAATTTTGACTATTTGTAGGATACATGTTGTACTTTTACCCCATAACGTCCATTTATTCATCTAAGAATTCTAGATATGAGAAAACAGCCTCAAAAATGACCATTTTATCATATAAAAGAATAGGAAAGGCATTTAGTAGTGTATAACCCTATGGGATGGTGACCATCTTGGATTATGCTCATGGAGGGTGAGTTATTGTACCTCGGCTTTTTACAGCTCATGCAGCTGCTCTCGTATGTCACACACTTCAAACTCTTCGAAACGTCACTGTGGGAAAATTGGTATACCTAGCTCTGAGTAAGTTGCAGTAGACAAGGATGGAGATGCTAACAGAATCAACACACTGCATGTCAAGTGAAAATTGTTGCAATCTGCCGACCTATTGAGCTTGTTTCCAAACAAATCTGGAAGTACAATTAAATCTGCTCCATAAGCAGTGTTCCTGCTAAGGCCGTGTGGTGGCCATTTGCGCAGGAGCCTGTAAAATTTTGCGCAACAGGTTTCTGAAAATGGTGTGAAAAAGATGTGTTTTCTTTCTTTATCTAACCAAGTTTCAGCCTCAGCTTGTGATTAATTTTGGGCGCAAGCAACGCTAAATGCAGCAATTTTTTTTTGCACCACAAGTGAAATACATGCAAAAATTGTAATTCTGCAAATTGTTTTTTTCAGATAAGCAACATCTATGCTTGCTTCAGAGCACCCAAGTTTATGAAAAAAACTATTTTTTCCAAGAACCAAGATCTAGGCCGCATTTATGGCTTGTTTGAGATGAATGGTCGCAATTAAAAAATGTGCACATAGATTTACAGGAGAGATGCAAGGCACGTCGCTATTTTTATTCCGGCATGGAGACAAAATTGGGGGTATTCGGATTTTTGCCGATAGCTTGCCGATGATGCATCGCACCTTGTCTTAATACGCGCATGTTGAAACATGCACACACGCTTTGCATGCAGGTTAGCGTATCATTCGCGTAAAATATTATTTGCGCAGGTTGTCTCTACGCGTAACCAAGTCTCAGCACTCAGAGTTGATTTTCGCGGGAACCGAGTGGACCCGAATACCCTCAATTTGAGCTCCATGACTGTCGACGCCATTACACGGGCTGGTATACAAAGCCTGGTATCTCCCCTGTAAATCTATGGATGTGCACTACATTAAATATAAATCATCTGTTGCATTCTGTTCATTTCTCAAGAAAATTCACAATTTTTTAAAATAGAAGAGAAATACTCTTTTCAGAATACCTTGTTTATAGGTTTCAAGCAATTAATGAAGGAGTATGACATAGTTTGTAGGCATCATTTTTCCCACCATTTTTTCACTATAAAATAAATTTTGCATGATCAGATGTTTGATCATTTAAGTGACGGGTGGGTTTTGATTGTTTTAAAACTGTAAATTTCCTTTTCCTTTTTAGATATGTTGAAATCCAAACTGGATGTGATGAATGATGAGTTGATCCAGGAGCGCCTACATAGCCAGCACTTACTGACTAAACTACATAGCCATGAACTCACGACTAAGAACTCCAAACTTCTGTCGCTTGTTGAGAAACTAGATGAAGTTGGTCAACCCATTGAAGAGGCAGTTTCACTGAAAACTGGGGTAGGTGGATAAAAATGGAGTACCCTCCCTCCCCTAAGCCACCCCCCACCAGCCCGAGCCCTTACATAGCCAGCACTTACTGACTAAACTACATAGCCATTAACTCACGACTAAGAACTCCAAACTTCTGTCGCTTGTTGAAAAATTAGATGAAGTTAGGCAACCTATTGAAAAGGCTGTATCGCCGACAACTGGGGTAGGTGGATAAATATGGAGTACCCTCACTTCCCCAAGACCTCCCTCCCATCCCCCGGCCTGAACCCTGAATATCCAACACTTACTAACTGTTTAATTTAATTTAATTTAATTTAGGCAGAATCTGTTTGGGAAATTGCATTAAGTTTTTACAATATCATATAACATCCAAAGGTAGATTTGATTGATTGGTTCTTTATGATGTAGAGATCAAACTTTGATATTAATTGTGTATTTAATTGCAGCTTTGTGATGTTGATGGTCTTGAAGATTGGCTAGGTCACCTGAAGGCAGGACAACAGCAGATAAGAACAGAATTGGACAGATATAAGGACAAAGTACAGGTAATATTTAAGGGGTTTTCTCAGAGATGCAAAATCTTCGTTGATTTTCTTGAAAATCTAGTATTTGGTAGATTTATTGGTGGTGATAACGAATCTAAAATAAATACAATATAGGGCACCATGCTTGTTTTTGAGATTTCTAAAAGTACATATTTTCTCCAAAAATCTCTTGATTTACCACACAAAGCATAGGGAAAGCTCAAAAAGTCTTATCATTATGTGCTTGTAAAATAGTAAATGCTCCATTGATTTTTGTAATTTTTACATAATATGTTAAAGCACTTTTTGCACACTTCAAAATACTGAAATAAAAAAATAGGGTCACCGTGTTAGTTTTAAAGAAAAATAACAAAAACAGACATTTTTCAATAAAATTTGATTACTTTGATGGCACATCTGTGTCTGCATAATTTCCCGTGTATATATTAGATGAGATGCGGTGCGTAATTAACCAAACACGTTAGTAAAGCATGCGTTCAGTGTGCATTGAAATTTGCACACGCAAAACGGATGCAAATATTTTTTTGATTTTTACTATTTATGAAAAAATTATTATCCTGCAGTTGTAAGCAACTGCATCTTTGAGAAAACCCCTTAACCAAGGGAAGGGCTAGGCCCAAAGTCTTGAGAGTCCCTTGTGACTCAAAGCTTGTTGTTATCAAACCATTTGTTTAGGCCATTGTGATTTGATATTCCGTCTAAAACCTAAAGTCGTAATAATTTGAAAACCTAATTGATGCAAAATGTCTTTCCCCTTTTAAAAGTAAAAAAAAAACATGCTCATAAACATGCACTCGATTGGACAAAGCAATCAAAATTATGAACGGCATAATTTAGTTTAAGTATATGTGTAACCCAAGGATATAACTAATTGCCTGTAACAGAGGGTAAACCTGAGGCCTACTGATTCAGAGTTCCCGCTAAGGATTTTGACTTTGCGCCAAAGCGACATAAAAGAAAAAAATACATCTCGCCATTTCCAATTTCGGAAAGATCACCTCAAAAATGAGAGTAATTTTGAATATAATCTGAATAAAACTGAAATAAGTGAACATTGTGTATAACCAAACCAATATTTTTAGCTTTGTTTTTCTTTAACCCCTTGCACCAATTTTTTTGAGCATCTGCTTCAATTTCGCGACATACGGCCTTAGCAGGAACACTAGTCACTGCCTTCAATGTTCTTTTTACTTCTGTTACTTGTTCTAGTTTGAAATATTTTCCATTAGCAAAGTACCCAATCTGGAAAATATTACAAGTTTTTGTCAGTGGGTTGAAAGGGCAAAGAAGGCACTTGTTGACTTGGTCACAATGTCTTTTTTCTTTTCTTTTTTTTTTAAATTTGTATAACATTTTTCACATAAGAGCCCGGTGGGGTCCAGGCTATTCCTCATTGAAGCTAAAATAATATTTATACGACTACGCTGAATGAAGAGGTTGAGAGAACCTCGCAAGCTACGTCGCTGCAATCTCAAGACTCTGAAAAGGTATCTATATATTACTATTTCAACATGACAGAGTCCAAGAATAATCTGCAATCAAACAATATTTATACCATTATCTTTTTACAGGACCTTCAGAATGAAATGAACACAGCCAATCAGCAGAACAACCGCACCAATGAACCATCCACATCCACAGCCAAACAGAATGGAGCGACTGATGACCAAAATGTAAAAGCTATAAACGAGGTTAAGGAACTTAAGCTTTGGCAGGTACAGGAACGTTTGTAAACATACCCCGTATACTCTATGAATCATGAAGTGTGCAACAAGCAGCCAATTAGCACACACAAACTAATATGACCATACGGGGAAGTAAATTGGTCCGTATTTTCCAAATCAGAACAACGTACCAAATCTTCCTGAATATTCAAATAAGCTTTTGACCGAGATTTATCCATGTGGTAACAACAAAATTAGCCAACAATAGTATCAAAATCATTAATGATTCATGTACAAAAATATTAATATGCAGTTATTTGGTCCTAATTAATCTTTACTAATCTTTTACACAATACAAAACCACCCGTTCACAATGTTGCAGAATACAAGGGATATGCTTTGCATCTCGCAGCAGAGTCTGATTGTTTGTTGCATACTTCAAGGTTTATAGAGTATAGTAACTAGCCATGTACTTCCCCAGTTGCACAGCCAAACTTTCAATATTTAATTTGATGCTACCGGGTTACATAAGAGGGCACTATTCGAAAAAAACAACAATGTATAGTGCGCCGTGCCTTTATAAGATATAGCCATCGAATAGCGTATAGCGAATACCATATACTGTCGATTTTTGTACAAAAATAAAGGGAAACAAAGCTCAGTGCAATAGAATAATTAAATATAAAAGTTTGATGACAAAATCAACTTAATGCAATGATAAATTAGTTATTAGGTTCATCGTTAATATAATATGGGAATTACCGCCAAGTCAGAATTATAACCAGGCTCAGCTGTGTTTTGCCTGGAAATGATCTTTGCAGTTGAAGTTTTGCACAAGTCACTGGTTTTGATTTGACTGATTTTTTGACTACAAAGATGAAAAATGGTTTTTGAAAAGTTTATTTTGATGAAGTACACGTGTGAATGAAAAGCCAGTCACTTTGAAAAGTGAGGGTACTGTTAGCACTAATTGCCCCAAGGTCTTGCACATTACAATATCTAAGATGCCAAAGTTTTTTCTTTTTCAAAATGCCAGATCTAAGAGTACATGATGAAAGGATTATGAATTCAGTGATTCGAGAAGGCATCTAGTGTTTTTGAATATGAATTTTTAAGCCACCCTTAGACCTTTGAACGGCTAAATCTTAGCCATATATATAATGGTATTGCTGAAAATAGTATACATTATGGTGATAATTAATCTGAACCAGAGATGTTTTGCCCAAAATTAATTGAAAAATGATGTAATACAATTTTTAAATGCATCTGGTTCAAAACCTGAACAAAGGTAGGAAAATAGGTGTGGGTTAGCACTATATTGCGCCTACTCCTTCAGTTGATAATTTCCATTACCATATCTCCACTTCACCTAATGTTTAAATAAACATGTGTTTGTTTAATCTTTGGTTATTACATGTTAATTATCAGGAGCTACATCAGTTACGCAATGTGCAGTTAGAAACAGTGAAAGATCTTGAAGACAAAGAAAACAAAATCATGGAGCTAGAACGGAGATATAGTGAACTGCTTGCAGAGCAACTGCACCAAAGAACCCAGCTAGAATTGGACATTGAAGATAATAGGTATGATAAATAAAATTTTGCAAACAGTATTCATGCTTAGGCTTATTGCACACTCAAGGCCAGCTTCCTTCTATCTGTTTGCGGTTCGGTTACTGTGTGTTTTGTACCCTTGGTTGCTGTGCGTTTTGCACTGTAAGGGTACTGGTAGTGGTATATAGTTTAAAGCACACGATTAAATGGAGCTGAATAGTATCAGGTTGAAGCTGAGATTCAATTCTGTCCGTCCATTTTTAATGCGGTTCCATTTCATCATATTATCTGATTGAAAAGTTTCTGCATGACCAAAACGGATTAATTGCTCCAGGGACCGATTTAAGTTTACGCATGCATTTCAAAAACGCACCACATGCGCAATGTATGCGGAACCGCATTGAAAACAGATGGTCAAAATTGAATCTCAACTTCAACCTGATAACATTCAATCATGTGCTTTAAATTATACCACTTCCAGTACCCTTTCAGTGCAAAACACACCGCAAACGGATAAAAAGAATCTGGCCTTTAATAAGATATCCAGACCTTCCCACCATGCCTTGCTTCCAGTGGTATATTATGTACAGGTTGTCATGAATAGCTTTAGTGATAAAGTATACCTGGAATGCAAAATTGGGATGAGGTCTGCTAATTGTGCTATGTTTCATCATGGAAATCTACTATTTCCATGGTTTCATCAATTATGCGAGTCATGACAACCTGTACAAAATATCCCACTGGAAGCAAGGCATGATGGGAAGGTCCTGGTATCTTTTTTATTGTGCACCATTGGCCCAGGAGTTTGGAAAATTGGTGCAACAGAAAGTGCAAGAAAGATGTTTTTTCCTGCTTTTTCAATCAATTTTTAACCTAATGTATTGATTTTGGTGCAAATACCTCTTCAGCTTTGTTAAAAATGGTTGAATTGGTGCAAACTCAAAAAATTTAGGGGAATCATTGACTATGTCATGGCTGTGTGGGATACATAATCTTGCAGATTATGTTTCTCACACAGCCAGGACATAGTCTGCACACAAAGTAAAAAAGATGCAAGACTCCTTATAAGTGTATGAATATGACCAAGCTTTTTCTTAAGTGGACATGGACCAGGCGCCAGAAATCTGAAGAAAGTGGCTGATGGACCTTAACATTTTTAGAGAACTAATATATTGGAGCATTTTATTCCCAATTTTGATTTGGAAATCAAGAATTTAGCCATTTTCTTCTGATGGATATGTATTGCATGATTTTCCGAAAAATCAATGTTTCCGGTTACTTTTTCACAATTTTTGACTCGTACTAAATTACATACAACAAGACCCAGATGCTATAATGATAAAAAATGCTGTCGTCTGGGTCTCATTTTTCTGTCCACCAGGCGGAAAAGGTCTGGAACCAGGGTAAAAATCGCCCGGCGTCCGCTTAAGAAAAAGCTTGAATATGATGAATGTGAACTTGGAATTGTGAATGTAAAGTATGAATAATGAATGTGAGCTTGAGAATGTGAATTTGAATTATAACTTGGGGCTCTTAAGACAGGTATAATCAATCTGAAAATCACTTGACTTGGCACATCGGTCGGTTGAGTACAAGCAAACAAGTTTTTATTTTTGGCCTTATCTAGATTTGAGTTCAGATTGACATACCCATGTGGAGAGCCCCCAATGTGTGTAGTGAATGTGAGTTTGACTAATGAATGCGAATTTCAATGAGTGTTTGTTTGAATGTGAGTGACTACATTTTGCTTCTGGTAGGTCAGAGAAGCAGCAAGTACAAGATCAGTTGGAAGGGATGCAACAGCTAGTCAGTGAGTTACACCGCAAATGCCAACAACTTAGTCAGGGTTAGTGTAGGATTGTAAGCTCAGAATAGATTCAAAGTAGTATCTGGAAATATTGAACAAGATATATGTTTATTATACAATATTTATTTCATTAGACATTAAAGGCATGTACTTCACAAAGAAACTTTGGGTGGGCGCTAAGGGAAAATTATTGTTATTAGCCTGAATGCTTCATGACAGATGAGAGATGTTCATATAATCTAGCATCCACAAAATCATTCATTTTTGAACTTTTAAAAAATTTGCAAATCACAAATAACATAAAGAAAATGACAGTTTTATTTGCTGAGTGTTTTTGAAGGGTGTTTTTCAAGTTCAATCATCCACCATCTCATGTGAGTATGAAATTAGCCAAGGTTTAATGGCACCGGTAAGCAAACTAAGTATGTACAAAAATATATTATTCATTCTCATTTTCCCTCAAATGCAGCCCTGGAAGAAGCAGAAGGCAGTCTAGCCAACCAAGACAAAACCATCCAAGATTTGAAAGATCAATTTGCAGTCGCAATATCAACCAAAGAAGAGGAGTATTCCAAGAAAGATGCAGATAACAAAAGGCAGAGACAATTACTGGAGAGTCGACTTGAGCAATTGGAGGTGGATACTAAAGGGAAGGCTTTGTCAGAGAAGACGCTCCGTGCGCAGCTTGCGACGCTCATGGAAGAAAATCGGCTTTTGCACAAGCAGAAAAGGTAGGAATTATAGGTTAAAAATATCTAAGGTGGCTTAGCACAGAAAGCTATATGTCGGACATGTGTGTGCTGATATCAGGGTTGTTGGAGACAATTCCAAATGTTTTATCCCAGCGTTTAGCAAACTTTTTGGTGTACTGTATCTTGCGCTCTATTTAAACACGATCTTACTCATGTGATCTTACAGGTGCTTTATTCTTATATTCACGCATAAGACCATGCGCCATACTCAAGACGGCGTGTGTTTGTGCGCAGGGCTCAAAGCGCACAGTACTTAAGGTATTTGTCATTGCTATTTTTGCTTAATTTTGCTTTATATCTCAAAAAGTAAGTCAGTGACCATATGACTTTTTAGTACGTTTTTTCAAAGAACTATACGAGGACCAAAACAAATGTGGAAAAAAAAATAATTGAGCTGATTTTTTAATTATAAATGTTTTGTGATTAAAGTCATTTCAATTGCTCACTGCATGAATCCCTTCCTCTGCAATACTATCATTTGATTTTACTGATACTGAGTCACATATTTCTTCTGATCATAACTCAAGAATTCATATCCTTTCTCAGCAAATCATCAGTAAATGATGAAAAACTTGACAGCATTCACAACGAGCTGGCAGAGATCCGAGAAGCGGAAGAGCAATTCCACAGCAAGTATAATCTACAAGACAAAGAGATACATCACCTGCATAACCATGTCAACGCCCTACAGACTGGTATGAGACAACAAGTACAAGAGACGATCAATAGCGCCCTCAGTGGGTGGAAAAAGGATAAGGTGATGCTTGAGACACAGTTGACAAAGGTAAATCTTTTCATAAATTTCAAATAGGTTTACCATTTGAGGAAACCCGTAAATAGGAGTAATAACAGTAAAAATAAGACTATTTATAGGTAGCTTTGACAGACTATCTACGACTTTCTGGTAAGTGCTGTTAATGTCCTAACCAAGGAAATTTTATAGGGGAATCTGGAATCACCGCCATGTTGTGCCGCTGATGGATAAGACTTATTGTACCTCCGGATATATTCTGAGTTTGACCAGATATCTAGGCAGATTACGTAAATCTTCACTTGATAAATATACAGCGTGTGCATTTTGTTTCACACACATACCGTGTGCGTTTCAAGTAGCGTGTATTGCGACTTGCTCTGGTCAAAGTACGTCAATTTTCTGCTAACCTGTTTCGAAGACTCTCAAAGTGTGGCACGGGGAGATGTTAAATGCCGGAGGTACAATAACTTAACGTCCATGAGCGACAATCCAAGGTGGCCGCCATCCCATAGGATTTACACGGCAGTCAAATCAAATTGGCGGCGAGTCTAGATTCCCCTATAAAATGTCCTTGGTCCTAACCCATCCAGCTTACTGTGTGCACTTGTTTATCAATACTAGATCTATTTTAATTTATTTTTAATGATTGATTACCTATCAATTTTAGGTTCAACAACTCTTTTATGTCACTTTCATTCTTAAGCCCCCCCCCCCCTTCCCCTTTTCAGAGTCATCCATTTCTAAGTCCCCTGATTTAGAACTTTGAGCTGCACACTCCTACCAAACAATGTTATGTGGACCATAGCATACCTGTCAACGTTTTCAAATTCTGATGCGAGAGACTTTTGTAATCACTTAAATTTGTGAGTAACAAGTACGTGGACAACTGACATATGAGGCCAAAAAGGTACACCCAAAACAATTTTACGTTGCTTTTGAAAACTGAAAAGGGACAAAAAGGATCTCCAAAGCGTACATAAGACTCACAAAAAAAATCTCAATTTCAATCTCTTAACAAAATGTACTGTGTATGCGGTCTGTAATACACGCTAGAGGAACATCGCGGTAGATTTTTTTCAGTGCGGGATATATGGCCATTTGTGGCGACCCGATCGGGAGACTTGACAGGTATCAGGGGTGTGAGAGTTCCTCTTTTCAGCTGATTTCCTCGTTTTTGAAAATGTTCATGTGCTAAAATTTTAGCTTTTTCATACATTTTCAGCCCATACCCCAACTTTACGATGCTTTTCCTCGTTTTTGTCAACTGGCCTCTCACACCCCTGAGGTATGATAAAGGTAGAGCTCACTAGGTAGCTTACCATAAATCAACATTGGATTGGGGTACAAGAAGTCTTTGGGTCATGAAATCGTCCATTTTTGACACATGGCATTTTGAACCAACCAGAGTTTGTGTTAATGAGATTGCAGGACATTCTTAGAAAATTTTAAAATCACTGAATGTAATTTCTACCCTAGGCACTCGCTGCCCTGGATAATTCAGAACAGACTCGCAAAGCTACAGAGGATGTTAACAAGATCCTGATGAAGAACGCAAACGACTTGGAGGAGAGTTGTAAGACGCTCACCCAACAACTTGAGATGCAACATGTTGGTCATCAGAAAACTGTGGATAAGTTGCAGCATATGAAGGAAGTGCTGAATGGGGAAGACCGGAATAAGGTAGACATCTCGGCCCATATTCTCCAGAAAGGTGTTTACCTAGACCACGGTTTTAATTCTCGTCAACAGCACAGCTCATTGAACTGTTCCTCATGAAATCAGCAACGGTGCGTATCATTCCTAAACAGTTGATGATGATCAGTTAAACCATGGTTTAGTTAAACACCTTTCTAGAATACAGGCCCTCATGTTTTATCACCGGGATTAATATAATATAATTCAGGGAATTTACCATAGATTTACAGGGGAGATACCGGACTTTGTATACAGCCCATTTAATGGTGTCATCAGCCATGGAGCTCAAAAATTGGGGTGTACGGGTCCACTCGGTTCCCGCAAAATTCAACCAGAGTGCCGAGATTCGGTTGCGCGTAGAGACAAACCGTGCAACTTATGCTTTCCGAGAATGATACGCCGACCTGCACGCAAGGCATTTTGTGTGTGTTTTCAATATTTGCACATTATGACAAGATGCGATGCATCATCGTCAAAAACCCGAACACCCCCATTTTTGTCTCCATTCTGGAATAATTATGGCAGCGAGTCTTGTATCTCCCTTGTATATTGGTCAAAATATGATATGGTGTTATTCTAGGTATATGCAGATAGAACATGTCTGTTACCATAGTTAGAAATAAAAGAAACTCTTAATTAGAGATAAGCTTTTGAAGGTTAATTATGCAGGGAAGTGCAATATTTCACGGGTAATTGATTGCCTTTTGCTATCTCACACTATAGTAATCAGTAACTATAAACTGGATTTGCGACAAGTTTTTATTGCCAGATTTTGAGTGGACTACCTTGTATTTCGATCTCTAAACATTATATAGCATTCGAAAGCTGAGATTATAGAGAATTAAAATATGTCATCAACTTAATTTTGAAAATTGCGACTTTCCGCTCATTATGCCAGAGCACCC
>JXSR01S022813.1:0-16103 GCA_000969725.1 Ophiothrix spiculata
GTTTTTGTCTCAATTTTCTTATTTTACCATAGAAGGTAATGTTAAAAGGTCGTAATGCACAATCAAGTTCAATTTTATTTCCACGTTTCTCAAGTTACAATCATATAATCATACTGCTTTTGAAATGGATTTTTCTCAAAAACTAAGTTGCTAACCTCCTTTTTCATTTCAGAAATGTTATCATTATCAGCACATATGAAAACAAAAAAATAAATAGAGGAATTCTTTCTGTGCTTTGCCTCCTTAAACACATTTAATCATTCTAAATCAGATAGTATGGATAGTGAGGATAGTGAGTCCTTAAACACATTTAATCATTCTAAATCATATTTTTATTCTTACCTCTGTAAGTGTATCAATCTTCCCACCATTTACTTCTGTCCCCAGGCATTCGGTTGGAATAGCCCCATGGCAGATCTTTCCTTAAGCCTTCAACATCAAGTTTATCCAAACTTGCTATTACCCATTCTGGAATTTCATTCATATCGGGAACACTCTAACAAAGAAAACAATTTGGATGAAAAATCTCAGTTGTCGATGTAAAGTAATTTTATTTTTGTAGAAAAAACACAATACATAGATGGGTAGCACTGGTTACACACATATTTAAAGACAATCGCGGTGTTAATTTTCACCAACATGTGGCAGCATTACAGAATCAGTTATTGGTCAGTGGCGGGAAGATTTTGACAAAACGCACGCTTGGTATCTAAGCGTAAGATTTGCGCCTAACACGCAAAACGCAATGTGCCCACTAGTTTTTTAAGCTTTGTCTTCCCAATAAGTGCCCAAAATAACGAGTAGCTATGAGTGCTCCTGAGCCAACGGGCCTTCAGTGATAAAACTTTTTACGTTTGATTTCCTATACCACAAAATGCTGATTTTTCAAATATTTGCTACCTGTAGAATGTTTTATTTTTTGGCTGATCAATTGTTACTGTCAAATGGATGTCAAATCAAGAAAAAAAATTATTGGGTCACCGACTGTTTTCAAGAGAAAGCTGGTGATGAAATTACATGGGGTTAAATCTAAAAAACAATTTTCATCGTCGGGAATGTTGAAATTTGGTTTTATAACTTGAACAGATAAAAAGTTTAATTATGTTAATTAACATAACGCTCAATAGTTTTCAAGTTATCGTAAATTAACCCTTTGAACCCGACGAGCTGGTATACCGGCTCACGTGTACATGTACCGTATACCTGACGAACAGGTTTACCGGCTTCAAGGTCACTTGTCAAAAACTTGATGTGTTTGTCAACAGGCATGGGTAGTTAAAATTGCCAATGTTCTTATTTATGTTGGAAGACACCAGTAAAGCTTTGAACACATGGTTTATCGGCCATTTTGCTCTTATTTACTTGACAGAGCTGAATCATTCCGCACATTTTCGTAAATTTGATCAAATTTTCAACAAATATAGCTTCGCCCATAGACTACAACGTAAATATTGAATATGTTGGACTAGTGTAAAATGAAAAGGTTAAGCAAGAAAAATCAAAATAAAAGTAGATTTAGGCATTATATTGTGTTTTTTAACTTTCGGGTTGGCCCGGGTCAGCGGTACAGATGCAAGAGGAATAGCCAGGGTTCAAAGGAAAATTACGTCATTATATATGATGTCATAGTGGATTAGCAGGCTTAGATGGTCGGTGCCCCCAATTTTCTTTTGCTGAATTTTGAAGTAGAGTCTAATCAACTGACAAAAAATAAACAAAATCAACTTATCACCGCAATCCTCCTTAAAGACTTTTGATATGACACACGTTGCCATGAAAGATGGTGGCATAGTAACCTTAAAATCACAAAACAATCTCATCCAGATCTCATTAAATCTCACCTAAGTAATCATAAATGAAAGGTTTAGATATGGTCAAAAAAGGGAGCTGTATGTAAGAATAGGTGTCACTGGTCTGGGAGGCAGAAGATTCAAATTTGAATCATGGTGATAACACTTGTGTTTCATCCTTCATGAGAAGCACAACATCCCACTTTTGTGTGTAATGTGCACAGAACAGCAAGCGCATATTGTACACAGTTAGTTGGACAAGTACCATTTCAACACACACATAGTGCATTAATTATTCTTGTGCAAATTTCAAGAGTTCCAAGTAAAGATCAGTTATTAATTTAATTCATACACAACAATAATTGAAATAAATTGCAATGAAAATAAATGATACGATTACTTTCTATATTGTTTGCTGTTTTTACAAACATAAAAAATATAACCAATAATCCCTAAATATTAACTTAGGGCGGCTCTAAAACTCAACCAGCAGTTGTCAACTGGTTCTGGCAGTTGGCTATTGTTTATTCAGGTTGAACTGTTCATAACTGCCGGTTGAGTTATGAAGCATTAACACCTTATTTTAATGTTACTGTTTCTTTGAGAGACACTTGCCATGTGTGTTACGCTTACACTAGAAATAAAAAAGGTATCGGTCTGGATTGTGTCTTAGATTGCTATTGTTTTGTTTTGTGTAATTTCAGTAGCACCACTAGAAACCAAGATTTTAAACTGAGTCACTATGACTTGTTTTGGTGAGAATAATAGAATAATGGCAATTGTTTGAGGCACTTCTAAGACATTTTGTCCAAACCAATTCTTTTTAAATTTGTGTGATACATGCTCATGCAATTGCACAGCATATGGTACACGTACTGTCACCGAGTGCACTGGACTCTGTAATGAATGCATACAAGTTAGCAACTGAACAGTAAAGTTTGGCAGGCAGGTTCAATGTGTATTTTACACGGAGTGAATGGATTATCACAAATACTGAAATTGTCCTCAATGAAATAAGGACCTTTGTAAACCTTACCTGTAAGCATCTTAATCCTAAACTACTTTCGTCAGTTATTGTTTCACCGTCTGATCCGAGCTGTGGGGTTGGTTCCCAGGCATCATCCACCCACATCTTGTAGTGCATGAGTACCTTTCCCTCTCCATGGTGAAACTTAAACCACAGAGGTTTGCTATGGTTCTGGAAACGGCCCGCCATGTGTGGTTCCAACCACTCCTTCACATTCAAAAGTGGTGTTGCCTTTTCCACTTGTATTCTTGGTGTGAATGATTGTTCAATTACATACTTCAGATCTGGATTTAAAACAAAGGGCACACAACACATTACACAATATGCTTAATAATTTGTGCAAAATTCTGAAAAAATAGACTTTAACAACTCTGAAATGTATCAGAGACAGAATCTCTAAAAGTGACACTTTAGAGCTTGCACTATGGGATTATTTATTTTCAATATACATGTATTTCACTATTTACCAAAAAAAAAAAAATTATCTAACTATTACGGGCCAAAAAAAAATACTTTTGACCTACATTTTACATATTTTAAGTGCATAATGGATTTGTAGGGGTTGCACATACACCTGTCCTCACAAGTTCTCATCCTACTAAGTTCAGCATGTATTAAATGACATTTCTTATGGTTTCTGTACAGGATCAGGTTTATTTGGCAAATTGCAGCCTTAAAAAGATTTAATTTCACAGAATGAGTAAATAATTATGTACAAGTTGTATCTGCTAATGCAACACAATCTATAATACTTATCAAACAAACAAAAATAACTGAACATTATCTTGAAAGCCCATTTTTATAAACATACCGTCCAAAGTGTATATGGCATCTTGCTTGTCCATATTCCTTGACATGCATGAGAACATCTGATCGATGTCCTCGTGTGTGTGGCCTACTGGTAAAAAATGGATGATGACCTTGAAGAGAGACACAAAGAATAATTATTGTATCATTAACATCAAAAATATGACACTTTAAGTTTAAGTAATTGGGTACTTTATTACAAGAAAGAACCTACTCCAAACAAAACAGTTTTTGAGTTATTACTCAATTAATTATCCTATACATGACATCACATTTGTTTTTATTTCCATTGCAACACTAATAGGGACCTTTTAACAGCTTTAGCTGGTGTTTTCTTGTAATAAGATGACACACACAACAATAATGGTTCACTGATAAAAGATAAAACAAACAGTTGTAATTGTGTTAAAAATAGACAAAAAAGCTAAATTACAAAAATGTAACCAGGTAGAGTGCTGCTGAATCCTTTAGGCTTGACATAACCCGACACCCAAATCTCAAACTGGATTTCCCTTGAGGATTGTAGTACCCTGTAATGTCATTCTCCCTTTACCTATACAAATTTTATCTCTGACAATACAATTATAGCTTGGCATCTTTTTTCTTGGTGGCTTTACTTGCCCATATACTGTACTAAAAATACACACTGTATTTTGATCAGTTTCACTTACAAATTCAAATTGGAGATTTGATACACCAAGAAAGCACATATTTTTCTCATAACCCCTGTAAATGGCATACCCATATTATGTTTCTTTAAAAAGATATGGTCAAAAAGTGTGAATTACTGAAAAAATATTTTTCCTATATGTTTCTATTGGTCAATCCCATACACATTTAGCCTGTACATGTAGCATTAATTTGACTCAAGGTACACAAATGAAACTTTACAACTGCTTAATGTAGGTGAAGACCCTTCATTCAAATATGGAAAAAGTGAATGTTAAATTTGTCACCAGACTGGAATACCTACCTTTAAGCCTCAAAATAAATTGAAAATATATTTGTGTGGTAGTCTGCATAAGTATGAATATTAATGCACACATAGGATAAAGTACGGGACAAATTCTCTGAAATAAACTTCTTCTTTATAGACAAGTTGAAATGTTTCAGATTGATCTGATTAAGACTTACCTCTTCAAACACTTCCAGCTCAACTAGTAATGAAGCAAATGACAAAAGATATCGGTTTTTATTTTCTCGATAGCAGTTGTCAAGCTGCAGAAACAGAGTTCTCCCCAACCTTTCTTTATTGGAACGCAGCACCTCCAATACTATGTTGATTGTTAGGTTTGAATCATGGGGTACCTCCTTAACATCCATGTAGACATAGGGTATCTTGCCCTCAGCTACATTTGTGTGGAAGAGTACGCCTGTATTTAGAAAAAAAAATGATGAAAACAATAATCAGTTTTAATTGTTAGTATTAAGAAATCACACATTTTAACCCTCAAACCTATACCAAAAGATCATCTGGAACAAACAATGTTATTTGTTTTTTCAAGTCTCTTATTTTTGTTAAATCTCAACCAACCTACACAAAGTGTCTGCTTAAGTTAAATTAGTCAAGTTTGTATGGCTTTGAATTTTGTTTTCAGTGTATCAGAGGTTGTTGGTTCGAGCCGGTTTGCGTCTCCTCGGGCAAGAACCTTTTCACGTTAAGCCTTTGGTCCCCTGTGCTAATGCTCCTTTTTGGGGCGCTGCATACATTGTATACCTGGTGGTGGTGAGTCTATCAGTGGGAGGGGGACGGGTTGGCGCAGCGTTTCTTTCCGAGCCTTTCACCTATGCAGCCAGGGTTTGAATCCCTGTCGAACTAAGATATGTGATTTTGGTTGTTGATCCATACTCGTCCTCAGCACTTTGGCTTCCTCCCCAATCTAAAAATTGAAAATTCTTCAGATTATTCTGTGTCTCACACTTTGGAGGCATCCCTTGAATTTAATGCAATATTGGGTTTAGCCTGGCTTTTCCGTCGAATGTTAAAAATAAATTAATATTAATATTCTATGTTATAGGCTCTAAAGAAGCTGGATTTTGTGTTTGTTTTTGGACCCATTAACTCTATATTTTGACTAACGATATTTACTAAGCTTATCAATTGTTGTTTTTGAATGTACTCAAATAATGGGTTGGCAATTTGTGGTGTAATTGTACAGTGTGTATCAAAATGATTAGTACTCAACTTTGAGATTTTTTTACACA
Source organism: Ophiothrix spiculata (assembly GCA_000969725.1). Classification (NCBI taxonomy): domain Eukaryota; kingdom Metazoa; phylum Echinodermata; class Ophiuroidea; order Amphilepidida; family Ophiotrichidae; genus Ophiothrix; species Ophiothrix spiculata. The sequence continues at coordinate 5,830 of JXSR01S022813.1, forward strand.
AAATCTATTTAATGCTAGCATAATTTTTTAATAAAATACGGTGCAATGACCTTAGCCCCTTAAAGCCTGATCCAGGCTAAGCCCTTTTATAGATATCAATCAATCAATCAATCAGACACATTTATAAAGCGCCTAAGCCAAACAAATTGCACTAAGGCACTAAAAAAAGGCAAAAATACACAAAGAGTTAATTGTTGTAAGCAATTGTGAAAAGGTAACTTTTCAGTTGTTTTTTGAAAGTTTCAATAGTTTTGCATCCCTTGATGTAATCAGGTAGTGTGTTCCATAGCTTTGTGAGACTGTGAGTTAATTTTTATTCCCAGCTGAGTCTTAATTAGTCCCGCCATTTTTTTAAAGCATTGTGGTAGCATCAAGTGCAAAATTGAATCCAATTAAAATCTTCATGTAAAAAGTGTAATGTTTCTTATGTTTATGGGGGTGTATTTCACAAAGGGTTACGAACGTTCGTAAGTATCGCAAACCGTTCGCAAGTACTACATTCTATCGTAAAGTAACGAACAATCGTAAGTTCATTTCACGAAAGACTTACGATTAAATGCATTCGTAAATATCTTCGTAAGTCTACGATCAACTTGTTGTCATCGTAAGTTTTGTACATATGATCAAAAATTTTGAATTCTTTATAATGTTGATATATTTCGGTACAAAATGAATTAAATATTATAGTGGAGGAAATTGGCTACCCATTTGTGCGCATAAATAAAACAAGAGCTCTTTAAAGAGAATGGTTGCGGTTCGATAATTAAGCACGTTTTGAAAACTTACGAACGTTCGTAACTCTTTGTGAAATATACACAGCACCTATTACAGGTATTATATGCTACGATTATTCGTAAGTTCGTTCGTAGCTCCGATTGGTTTTACAACCTTTTGTGAAATAGATCTTACGATCATTCGTGGCCACGATCGTTTTTCGACTTACGATTGTACTTACGAATAGAACTTACGATCACCTTTGTGAAATAGGACCATGATCCCAAATATCAAGAAACACTACAGTAAAGTGGGGTAACAATGATCAGTAAAGCAATATTTTCTGTGGTCATGTTTGGTGTCATTTGGTTAAGAAAATTGGATATAATTTATTGAAGGAAAAATGAATTATCTTAAACGTCCTTGATATTGGTGAATATTTTGATTTTTGACCAACAAAGAGATGTTAAAAAATGTCTTTGTAAAATCAAAAATAAATCTTTGTGAAAGGAATGTTCATCTATTTGCTGTAGCAAACCTATGACCATATCATTTATTCAGCATGATCATAGGTAAAACCACAATGTTTTCCTCGCATAGCGATGGCTCCATGCTAGTATTCCTAAATAGAAATACAAATTAACTGTTTATGCTGTATTTTACTTTTGATATTGAGTACTTGTCACTTTGACACAAACCAATTTATAATTATTTCTTTCAATCAAAATGAGACTTTAGTTACCTGTGAGATGAACATGCAGTTTGTTCAAAGGTGCTAGATCTTTATCCTTCACTACCTTTGGCACATCTGTCTTGCTCTGGTCCATGCCATCTATGATTAAAACTGAATACTCTGATGGCTCTCTCTGGCCTCTTTCCCTCATGTTGTGGTAAGCAGCCCTCTCCTTACTATATAAGCAATAACAGAGTTTAAAAGGATGATAAGAGAGTGTTAAAGAATGAATAACACATAATCATCAATCTTACACAAAGGAAGTTCTTAATTTAACTAAACCCTGCATGTTTTACATTAGGTTGAGTAATAAAAACACAAATGCACTCACTTTGTCATTGAGCACCACAGCTGACAATGCCATTAAGAGAGTGACCAAGTTAATAGAAATAGGGGCTTAGGATTTGATTTTTTCACATGATGAGGCAAAAAATATCCCAAAACACTTAACCATATATGTTGATTTTTGAGAAAAAGTTATCCAGATATGTTATGGTAGGTGGGGTTTGGTGGGTGGAAATGGATGTGGAGGTTAGATATTGTAGAAGCGCCTAGCTACAGAGCTGCACTACAAAGTGCAACTCTGTAGCTACGGCGCGTATGTCCAAGGGTATTAGAAAAAAGATATCAACTACAATCCACAAACAAATTAAATTTAAAGGTAAATTAGGATTTAAAAAACATCAGGAGTCTGAGGAGGTTTTCAAGACCCCACAAGAATCCTTTATTTTCGAGTAAAAACCTACCGAAATTGTCACCAGTGTTAGAAAGTTACCATAGACTTTGTACACTAACGATGTATGCTAATGCACAAGTGACATACAATGGCTGTTTACCAAAAATACCGAAATAGATATGTCCTCGAATATCATTATGCTCAGTGAACCGGTATGATTCTATTAAATAATTGGTGCTACTGTGACGTCACAGATTCATAATTTTATCAGAAATTTCACCATAAAAACGATAGTACAATTCTGATTCACAAAACAACAACATAAATTGATACTTATACAACATATCTACATATATGCGTGGTCGTATCGCCGGCCGATCTTTTTTGACCAAGATATTAGGGGTACAATCCATCCTCGAAAAAATATATTGCAATGCAGATAGAGACGGCTAGTGACCTACGATAGCTTTTAGTGGTGCTGCGCACATTTACCTACGGTGAGGTCATAGCGTCAAGTACTTCATTTTTGACAAACATATGATCAGTTAGCTGGTTTGACATTTTTTAGGAACTATAATTATTTAGGGACAACTGATCATTTTTTATTTTCATTGATCTTAGTCAAAAATACCTCTACTCCAAAATTACTGCCAATTGTGTTTCATTCAGGTTTCTAATTTTAATGAATTAAAAAATAACTAAATTATTTTATAAGCATCATGTGAAATGGAAATGATTTTTTTAACAAATTGAAAAATATATATATATATATAATTTACGTGTATATCCATTGTACAGCCCACTCCATCATGCATTGTATGATGCAATAAATATTCCCTATCATTTAATGCATAATGTATGGTTTAGCAATTCAAATATGGACATTACCTTACACGTTCATCATGCTCTTGTTTGATCTTTCGAATTTCCTCTTGTTCTATCTTTGTATTAGCTTTTAATGCTCGTTCCTTAAGTTCTGAACAAGTGGCACAAACAGTAAACTCCCTCTTCTGTAACTCAAAGTAGACAACATGGAAAGATATTGGTAAGTTAATAATATATCATGGAAAATATTACACGCAACTTCTGAAAGGTCTGTCCATAGTATGCCACAACCTCAGTGTGGCACAGCATACAGGAAATTGTGGTACGATGTCAAAATATAGTTAAGTGTTGTGACTTTAGCAGTCAAGTTACATGTAGCTCAAACGGTAAGGCACTTGCTCGCGCTGCGCAAAAGCTGAGTTCAAACCCATCTGGTGCCAAAACTTGAATGTGCTTGAAATTCCCATGGAAAAGAAACTGCTGATTGTCTTGTAGAAACCTGTACAAAATTCGTTCAGCTGATGCTGGTAGCGATGGTGCACATGTGGGCTGATCAAAGTTCATCGCCCCCTTAGGTAGCTGCAAAATTTGAATTGATGCTTGGTGTGAAATGGAGCTTACTTGGACCACAGTGGTCAGCCAACACTTGTAAATGTGCAAAGGGGGTATGGAATTACAAATATGGAAGACACAGCGCACTATAAATCCCAAGTATTTATGTAACTTGATTTGTGTCAACCTGCAGAAGCCCAAGAAAAGGAAATTGATATTCAGTAAATTTACATTGTACTAGAAATGGTGGCATAAAATGAACAGACATCCATATTATAAAGTTCTACAGTAGGTCTATTGTTTAATATTTATCTTAACTCAAGTTGGATTATCATCATATTTGTTAAAGTCCAGGGAATATGCATAAATACGGAAAATATATACAAAAATTCAACAGTTTCCTTAAAAATGGTAGATACCTAATTTTTGCCCAAAAAATCAACAGTTTCCTTAAAAATTGTAGGTACCTAATTGTACCCGGTGGCTGGTCATATATATTCTTTCAATGCTCATGATTCTTTGAAGCAGGATCGCAGGAAAATTGGCATATACATGTACGCGTGAAGAAATGTGCAATAAGCCATTCTGGAAACGCAGGCCGTCTTCAACATAAAATAAAAGGTACAATGTTGATATGGCTAGCAATAGCCAATTTTCAAAGAAATCAGGAGGACAATATTTGAACTCTGTTCCATGAGAGTGAACAAGATGGTGGTGAGTTTGGAAGCTCCTTTTTATCTCTTTATGTAAAAAAAAAATGACAGGACGGTACCGTACCTTTTTAATTACAAATTCTGGCAAATGTTGTAGCCACAAACTTGAAAAATATGATGGCGACACCACTTGACTCGCTGGTACCCCTCTTTCTATAAACTCGTTCTTCATCCTTTTGTACACCTCACCCTTCTTCCACGTACAGGGTAAATGCACTTCACTTTTGTGAGGCATATAGTCTCCTGTAATTAAAAGCAAAAGGTAGATCTATAAATCAAGCCTCTACAATCTTGAGAAGTATTCAAATTCAAACATTTCCAGAAACTGCATAAATATTTGCTATACAAGTACTGAAATTAATGTGCTTGGTGCAAAATTTAGAATTAAAAATCATGGTATTTTCACTTTTCTAGGAGAATGAAAATTCACAGCACACATATATTTGTATTTTTGTAATATTTAAGTTCAAAAGGAATGGTTTTAGACATTAGGTAGGAGGTAGTAAAGAGCTTTCTAAAAATGCAATAAATTCAGTTTGTGTCACTGAAAGTTGAAGGTTGGTGGTGATTGTGGCTAATGCCTTTAATTTCTTAAGATGCTTGGGATCAGTTGCATTTTTAGTGCACTGGGAAAAACCATGGATATACTGGGGATATACAAGGCAAGCCGCCATTTTTATTCTGGCATGGACACATAATTAGGGGTACGGTATTCGGATTTTTGCCTATAGCTTGCCGGTGACGCCTTGTCATAATGCGCGAACATTGAAACACGCACACACGCTTTGTGTGCAGGTTGGCATATCATTCGCATAAAGTATTATTTGCGCAGGTTGTCTCTACGCAGGTTACGAATATCAGCAAGGAGTGTTTCTCTGTAGCGTGACTTCTCCAGGTGCGGTTTTGTGTGAAAAACAATAGTTAAAGCTACAACACCATATTTTCAGTCAAAAAATTGAATAAGGTTCCTTTTGCTATCTACCATGAAAATATAGTTAAATATACAGCTTCATCAAGCCACTATTTTACATCTTGTTTTATTTAGGTCAATGTCTTCCTTTACTGTGTATTTGTTGATTGTTACACTATGTATAGGTGATACTCCTATCTATATTTTTGCCAATTTTCAAGTCGCTATCCTCATTAGAACAAAAGTTATGATACGACAGGTAGAACTTTTTGAATGACCCTCGCAGGTCAAAAAATGTAAACAAATCCCAACGCTCCCACCAAAATGACGATTTTTGGCTTTTTTTGCCAAAATCGACAGTTCTGTTCAAAAACCAATATCACAAATATATTCAGGGTAAAAATCCACTTCTAAAAATGTATTATCTATGCAATTAGAATTAAGAGTACAAAAACCATTTATGCTAGTTGAAGGTCTACCCCAGCCTTAATATCTCCATATTGAATTGGTAACCTATTAGGATTCAAATTTTCATTTCAACAGATATGGACCTACAAGGGTCCCTTATATTACTGTGCTAATTTGCATCCCAAAAGATTATTGGCTTAAAGTAACTGAGAAAACATTATCTTTACCAATTCGTTCAAAGTGATGCCTCATCCATCCCAATGCATTGGTGGTTTTGGTTGTCATCCTTCGCTTCCCTCTGTTTCCATGACTAAATGTCCTCACTCCTTTCCTGAGAGCCTTAACACACTTTGTAAACCGCCAACTGGCAACATTGTGTGCTTTTCTCCATGCTGTGTCGCATACAGACTTGCCTCCAATGACAAACTTGTAGGTTGCTCTTTTTCGTAGGAGCAGAGTGTGTGTTGACACTTCTTTGAGAATGAAATTTAATTGTTCGTTTTCATTCTTGTCTTTTAAAATCAACTGACACGTCTCAATATCAACCAGAGACAAGTGCCTTAAGCACTTGTCAATGCAACACTCTTCTGTTAATACTGTGATTGCTGGTGGAAAATCTGAAATTTTTCTCCTCTTTTTGGGAGCTTCAGTATGGTTTTCTGAAAAAAAAGAGCAAATGGAACAGAAAATTCATTGTTAAAATTTGTAATATAACTACACATTGCAGAGTGGCATGTGAAAACGCACATTTTGTGGAGTCGGCCAGACATCAACACCAGAGTCAGTTTTTGGTCATTTCATTTTCATGAGTTTAAGTATCATGATCTAATAATAACTCTTTCCCAAACTGGTAAACTGATATATGACATCTACAGAAAAAATATATAGTATTTAAGTTTCTTTTTCTTCAAGATTCGTCTTAAAGGAGCTCGGTCCGATTTTTCAAAATTTAGTTTTCAATGTCATAAGGATTACCACTAAAGAAGTCTAAGTTTCAAATTTCTACTGAATCGGTCAAACCGCTTTGATTTTATGTGCATTTTTGTATCCCAGAGCCGCCTATACGTTCATGTATAAAATTAATTATGGTTACATACCATAATTAGACACATTTTCATACAGTAACATATCTCCAAAACGGAACATAACTCAGCCGTGAAATTTCTCACAGGTTATGAGAAAAATATGAGCAAAATTTTGGTACCAAAATGTCAAAAAGTTTGAAAAAAAGTTGAAACAATTGGACCATGCTCCTTTAATGTAACACTTCGTAGTACTGGATCACCTCTTATTTCTGTCACTTCATTTAGGTTGGGAGTACATAATTTACTTGCTTTATTTCTTTATTTTCAACTATTCCTTTGGGACCCCATTGGAAATAAGTTTGTTTGAATAGCCAAACTTTATGGGCTATCCTAACATCACGACATTTAGGTGTCTGTCTTATTATATTTTATTTTACTTGCTATGTGTGCAATGTAAGTCGTTTTGTCGAATAAACATGAAATGAAATGAAATGAAATTCAATATTATACAACAGCTAAATAAATCCATGTCACTTGATTGGCACATCTTGGGTCACGTGTCATTGGTCATTCCATTTGACAGTAAACTTCACCAACTGTGCAATACTGCCATGCAAAAATTTTTATACATTGCACGGTTATCTTTTTTGGCAAGACGCAACCGCAGTCGCGCCCGACAGTCGCGTGCTTTTTCTTGTTTGAATGAAGCATTTGATCTTTTACCTCATGAAATATTTGAACCATTGCACTTAAAAACATTCATTATTTGTATAATTATATACCTTCAGCTGGATCTTCTGTACCATCCTGTGAAACATTAAAAGAACATCCTGCATGTCCCGGCACAGTTTCTGTTGTATTCTGTGAAAATCGAAGTTCCTGAAAAGTAGAGTATGAAAATGAACATGATTTATATTTTCCTTTGCTTGATTACAATTTACCCTGCTCGCATATGGTGTCCCAGAGGGACAGACTTTATATGTGAGACCTTTACAAATCTCTCCTGTATACATGCAAGCTTAAGTCAGTACCACTAAAAATCCTGAAAAGGCATGTAAATTTGGAGAAAAAAAGCTTTAAAAAATAGACTGAAAATAATTCAAAATGTGTTGATTAAGAATAGAATTTCAATTTTTGCAAAATCTGTAGAGAACGCCATTTCTATCGACTCCATCCGACATGGTCGGTTTTGTTACGATAAACAAAAGCACAAGTAACTTTGAAAAATATTTATGAGTTTTCTTTGAAAAAGATTATAACTGTTGACCTCCTTTAAAAAAGTGAGAGCCGTTTTCTATATTCCGCCCGACATGATTACGATCATTTTGAAACACATCCATATGTACTCTCATGTTTCACATGTTTTCTGTGTATATTATCAGTAGTGATAGGAAATACAGGGGTCAAAAAAGGGTCTGTTTCAAATCACTCCTGGGGAAAAGCTCATTTGATGCAGCATGATCTCCTGAGCATTTTGAAATCGGTCAAAAAATGAGGCAGTGCAGGCCAAAAAAACAATTTTGAACAGGCGTCAGAAGGGAGAGTCTGAAATGTGAAATTTAAGCCATTTAAGGGCTTTTTGCTGGCCATGCCTTAGCCTTACTAATTTTGAAACATTTTTCGAGGTAGAATGTGAATCCTTGTGAAAAGTAAGTAAGCAGCTTGTAAAAAACAATTGAAGATAAACATTCCCTTACTATATTCTAAAAGTTTCAGCATGCACCATGAAGCTATGTTTCGCTTGTTAGTGGTACTATTTTATTACTTTTGAAAACACCTGCATTGAAATAACAGGAAACAAAACTTTGTTGACCCACACACAAACCTATGGCACAAATTTTCATAATCATGGTAATTCTGCATTTTACTTAAATTGGCGCCATGACCAAACAAATTTACTGAGTAGATGCTATCAATGATCATCTATTGTAAATGTTCAAACTCTAAAGCGCAATCGGAATGTCCATGTTCGTTTTATCAGCAAAAGCGTCCTCATATTCTAATTTGACATAAAATCGTTGTTTTCACACTCGCGAAAAGTGTTTTGTTGACAAAAAAACGGGTACAAATGGATTCTTTGACTTCAAAACATAATTGCACACTCCAACGTTGCTAAAATATGGTATAGAATTCCAGAAATGGTAAAATTTCACATTTTCAGACACACACCCCCCCCCCCCCCCCCCCCCCCCCCCCCACCCCCCCCCCCCCCCCCCCCCCCCCCCGACCCCCCTGCTCGAAATTGGTTTTTTGACCCGCACTGTCTCATTTTTTGGCCAATTTCAATAAAAAAAAAAGTGTAAAAATGATCAGGAGATCATACTGCATCAAATGAGCTTTTCCCCTTAGAAGTGATTTGAAACATCACCATTTTATTACCCACCATTATTTTCAGCTTTTTATTTTAGAGATGTGGCCCCCTCAGAAGCTGAAAGGTTCTGAATGTGGTTTAAAAACTGATTAGGCGATTTATTTCACACAGGTTTGCAACATTTGTACGAGCTTTTGAAATCGGAAGGCAGTTAATTACAGCAAAATATGTTGTTACATAGTTTAAAGCTGCACACAACTAGTATGAGGAGAGGTTATGAAGGCTTTCACTTCCCAAAATGTCTCACCGGATTTGCAGTGATCTCAAAGTGGTCAGATTCGACCCCAAATCCCTGAATATCTGTGGATCCGCGGAAAAATCACATGCCTGTATTTTAACACATATAGCATCTTTTCAGTTGTATTGTGCTCAATCCATCCAACTTTATGTAAAACTTGGTCAGTGGTGCCAGAGTCATGTTCTCCCATTTAAATCACCTCAGCGCAGAGGGGTCAGGGTCACATAATCAAAAACATGACTTTCAATATTTCAAAAAACATTTTCACCAAGCATCAGCATTTCAAGTTTCAGAGTCGCCAAATTTATGGATGAAGAAGCATTAGAAAGAAACAGATTTTATAAGCAAAAAAAAAAAAAAAGTATAGCATGACCATGGAGTAAGACTGAGTCATGTCTACTTTTTATTTTAATACAGTGTAGTATTACCTGTACATTTTTACCTGATCATGTCATTCATTGAATTTAAGCCCACAATTTGAAATTTATTGGTTTCTTACCTCAAAACTAAACATCTGGACTTCTTCCATTGCAGTTATTGCTTGCAACTTTGTTTTTACAATCTTGGTTTGATCCCCTATCTTCATAGTGTCAGTCCCAATGGGTGGGATAAATTTCATCTTGTGCAATTCAAGGTGGCCTGCAAAGAATGTTTTCATTAACAAAATCAGTAACCATTTCATCAGGAGATTGGGAGGAGGTTAAATTTTGGAAAGTTGTCCATGAGGGTGGCATAGAGGAGAGCAGAGCAAGGGGGATCTATGCAGTGGCAGATCTACATGTACCTACATAGGGCATGCATGACATGAGACAATTCTTAAATCCTGCAAACACAGTTTTGTAACATAGGATACCGTATCCACTCGTCCAATTCAACTACTCATTCTTTGAATTTACATCACAATACAGTTGAGCGCTTCCATACTACCATGCCAAAATTAAAAAAAACAAGGTCTTCTAAAAAACTGCGCTCGCTGGCATTAGTGAACTTGTCGATGACATGTCTTTATAGCGGTGATTTGCGCATTTACGTGATTTTCCAAACTGAGTTTATCTTTAAGGGAATTTAAATCTGATTTTCCCATTTTTCGATCGCTAATTTTGTCCCGG
>JXSR01S022813.1:17638-32162 GCA_000969725.1 Ophiothrix spiculata
GAATCACTAATTGTCTAAGGCCTCATTAAAAATTAATGTTGTTTCTCGTCCCCTCCCTCCTCATTTTTTTTTTTGGTGCCGTACCACTTTTTTTTTTGCAAAAATACTGTTAAAATTGAGCTAAATCATTCAAATATCAAGACCTGGGGGCTACTCAACTTTGGTTTTGGTATGTACGGCCCCGATATCTGAAACCCTAGTCTAAGGAACGGAAGATTGACTCTGAAAAAGGGGTCTAGAGAACTGTAGGGAACGCCCCTTTCGAAATTTTGCTTTGGAAACTAAATTTGGGAACTAAATTTCGAAAAGTGAGGCTAGGGAACTGAACATTTTTGAAAATAGGGCTTGCGAATTTAAGGGTGTGCTTGAAATGGGGGTCTCAGTGAGCGGCAGACAGGGCCTGTGAAAACTGAGGGGGTCTTGAGGGCGGCACATACCCGTATCACCTTTCTAGGTCAGGCCCCCCCCCCCCCCGGGCCTCTGTCTCTTTCACATCGAGTTAAAAAAAGACAGAAACTGAATGTGCGGTAAACCTGGATTATTCCCATTCAGGCTCTCCTCAACATTTAAACAAAACATGAGTCCCTCCCTCCTCACAATTTGAGAAACCTTCGGACGAGAAACAACTTATTTTCTTTTATGCGGCCTAACATGTCATTTTTTGGTTAACTGATTTTAATAACAAAGATATTCTCAGCAAACACAAGTTGTTACAAGTGGTTCTATTGGATAATTTTATCATGTGTTTGATCGTGAAGCAAATTGTAGATATTGTCTCATTCCTGCTCTAGACTCCAACGCAGTTTCAGGAATTTCCAAACCTGCACGACTAACTTGAGAGAAATACTCGCGTTTTTTTCCAAAGTTACATCAAAGCAAAGTTAATAAAATGTATCAATTTTATTTGGTTGGTAAACTAAAATTCATAAAATCTTTCTGAACATTCATTTGCTATCTAAGTAGTTTGTATAAATTAATATTTAAAAAATTAAATCTGACGAAGACTCAGTTTCACTCGTCTCTAAGGCCGCTCGCTGGTTTGCCAGCGAGCGAAAAAACTTAAATGAAGTGTCGGTCATAGAGTATGACTATTTGTCAAAATTTTGGAAATGGGGATTTTGTTAATTAATTTGAGGAGATTGTCAGATGGAAAATAGTTGAATTAGACGAGTGAAAAGGGTATACCATTATTCTGAAGATGAGAGTCGACCATGACACTCTAAACCGTCAATAGTAAGTGTTTACACCTTGGTTTTGTTATGATGAACTTTAATTAATGTGTAATATCAAACCTGATGAACCTATTCAAGGAAATACAGGTTCTGTATACAGGCCTATAAAGTCTTAAGTACTGCTTGCAGGCTTGTTAAACTATTTATGCTATTAAAATTAAAGGTCACTTCATCATGACCAGGTTGTGTGTGTCATACAAATGTACATGTATTTAGAGCAGCTTGTCTGATAACTAAAATTTTGGCAACATCACTGAAGAAAGTCTTTCAAAAACACGAGTACACTTGTAACATTATGCAGCTGTCAATCCAAATTTTATATTCAACTCAGGAGTTTAAATGAGCTATCCAATTGCTACAGTTTTGAAAAGCCATGAAGCACCCGAGGGACATGAGAGTGGAGTTTTTTTTTTATCTTTATGTACCAGTTAAGGTACTTTTATTATTTTTAACAAATTAAATTAACAAGGAAAATAAAGAGACTCACTTAAAATCACAGTAAGAATGATGTACTACAATAATACAATATAAAATTGTACTATTACCCACAAGAATATAAGCAATGTAAGTAAGTAAGCAGTCATGGATCAAGGAATTACAATAGGTGGAGCATGGCCCTGAACAAAAACAAATTATTTTCAAATTAGGGAACAAAATAAAAAAATGAAATTAAATGCAAAGATAGTTTGTCTTGCCATTTGGCAATATAATACTCTGTTTGTCTGTTATCTTTCAAAAAATTAATAAAATGAGTGAAGTTTAGGAAACTTATTTTGAAATTTTTCAAACACAAAAAAAGACAGAGTGGAGTTGACTGCCTGATGATTTTTTTTTACATCCAAAATTATACAAATAGCTAGATGTGTTTCATATTCCAATGTTCCATACCAAGGAAGGGACAACCTTAGGGACAATCTGGAGGCCGTGAATCGATTTCAATGGAGCCGTAAATACAATAAACTTCATTTTGCATTAGAGTCGAAAATAGTGTCATGGTCGTAACTTCCAAAAGTTGAAAAGATTTAATTGAAAAAATAAATAAATAAATATAGGGCCTACACCTTTACTTGAAACCTAGCTGAATAATATACAAACGTAGATGTATTTGATCAATAATATCTTCTTTTTTTCATTTAGAACATTGTAATTTATAACTTGGCAAATAAAATTGCATCACTCACCACTAAAATCTTCAGGTGCAGGTGAACCTAAGCAATGTGCTCCATTTTCAGAAGTTGATTCCACTTCATGTGTTGAGTCTTTGTCTGATGAACTACTTAAGTTATGTGTGGATAATGTCTGGTTCAGAACTTCTGCAAATGTTCATCAATATAGATGTCTAATTATGTGGACATAAAAGCTATACTGGATATTGAACAGAACTTTATTTGTAGGCCTATTACATGTAGAAACAAAAAAGGTTTGTTATAAGAAATTGATTTTTGTACCATGTGACGATTCACAGGGTTTCTTTGCTCATTCGGAAAGACTTGTAAAAAATATACTTTTGTGATCACTTTTCTCTTTTCTTCACAATAGAATGGCTGCACTAAAGACTCCCAAAAAAGTACTGCCTCACCTCAAAAAATGGATCATGGACTCGCAAAAACAGTTTTAAGAAATGTTTTTAAAAATGAAAAAGTGCAAATTTTGGACTGCTTTGGCCGAAAATTCGAAAAAAAAAAAGACAATTTGGTTTTGGTCTCAAATTGAAGCTTTTGAAAAGATCTGTGCATTAAAGGAGCATGGTCTGATTGCTTCAACTTTTTTTCAAACTTTTTGAGATGTTGGTACCAAAATATTGCTCATATTTTTCTTATACCATGTGAAATTTCACAACAGAACTCTGTTCCATTTTTGAGATATAAATGTGTCTAATTGTGGTAACCATTATTACACATTAATGTACTATAGCCATCTCTGAAATACAACATTGCCCATAAAAATCAAAACGGTTTGACCGGTTTAGCTGAAATTTAAAATTTGAACTTCTTTCAAGTTTCAGGGTCATCTTTCATTTAACATGACACTGAAAATTAAATTTTAAAAAATCAGACCAAGCTCCTTTAAACCAAAATAATAAATATGTGGATATGGGTCAGTGTGTTAATTTAAAATAAATCTTAAAAACATAAATTTTGACTGTTAAGATTATAGCATATTATTATAACCCAGTGTTTTAAAGTATTGCTTACAAAAGCTTTTACGTAGTTTTAAAAATAGGAAAAAGAAGGAAAACAGCCATACATTGTATTGTACTCTCTCCAGACAAAGTAGAAAAACCAAAAGAAAATTTAAGGCCATATTTTTACCATCCCTAGACCTGTCATCCTTGAATCAAGGCTAATGAGGGTATGTGAGCAGTGGGAAAGAACTTTATTTTTTTTGTGAATCAGCCTACGAGTCACACAGTTGTATCACATGAGTCACATTTTCAACAAGGCACTGCACCTTGCACAGAGAGCTTGAGTTTTGCATCGTAGTTTGGTAGTGCATAATTAGGTTTCTTATGCAAAATATATTTTTGTCCTCTGAGTTTACATCATGTACATTTTTGTAACTCTTTAAAAATGCATTTGAATAAAGTGATGTCAAAAATGTGCTTTTACAATGTATGCAGTGCCATAGGGATGCCATTATCAAGTAATGTACGGTACAACTTACTCATGCTGGACTTTTCAATCAACTTCAATGGAATTCCACTTCCGAAACTTTCTGTTGATGAGTCACCTATTTCACGTGTTGACAGAGATGATTTTGATGAACATAATTCATGGGTTGACAATGTTATATTCAAAACCGCACCTATAAGTAACAAATAAAACAAAATTTGTAACAAAGTGCAGGTATCAAATGCAATTTTGATCTGTCTGAATCACATTGTCATTGATATGAGAGATTTGGATTCAATTGAAAATGTACATAAATAACACATGATTGTTTAAAAGCAATAAGGTTGTTTATGATGCATAATTTATATGTCATGGAGCTTAAATAAATTGTTGACTAATTTTAACAATTCTGTTAGAAAAATCAAACATGCAAGAGCAACAACTTCATTAGGGCTAGTGAAAGTACAAAATATGCCCGTTATGATGATTCCAAATTAAATCCTTACAATTTAGGGTCTTCTCTTTCAAATCAAAATAAAATAATAAGTGTAAAATTAATTGGAAATTTTTCTCTTTTGTCCTAGTTGGTGTGGAATTGACCTATACTTATTCCCGTAATGTGTGAATGTACTTATTTCTACAATATTGGAATGATTTTTACTGGATTAATGACATGAAATTGCGGTCCATGTGAGTAACAGCCTGATATTGAACCAAATTCACAATTATTTTGACTTATACTATCCAAAAAGACGAAAGAAAACTTTCTTGTGTTTTGCAATGTCCACCCAGTTTTGTGCCGGAAGCTGTCGGGTATACAGCTCCAATGATTTTTCCCATTGCTGGCGGGGATTTATAAAATACGTTTGAGAATGTAGGGTTTGGAGGACATTTCACGATTTCGCGAAGTGATTCATTCGTTGTTGAAAGTCAAAAAATATACCATTTTGATCACGAATATCAACCGGTTGTAATGATGTAAGACACTTTTACGGAGACGTCCTATGTCATCAAAGGATTGCAAAAGTATTGGGAGATTTCCGTCCGGGCGGTGGTCTGGGGTTTTGACGGACTGCTGTGTACGTGTACAAGAGGTGGTTTCCAAAAAGTGTCCATCATAAATTGATCAATGGATCTATCTCCTTTAAAATAGTTGTTTACTTTTTGCCTAAAAGTGAGTGAATCACTTCGCGAAATGCAATTTTGTTGCAAGGCGCTATACCGCAGAACAGGGCTTAAATTGAATTTGCACGACGACCTCTGGTCCATTTTCACACGGAGCTGCTCATTTATGAAAACATACGAACATTCAATCAACTGTACTTGTTTTATAATAGAAAACTAAAAAGAATCCCCCTTTATATTAAAAAAACTCCATATTTTTCAAGTACATTTTTAATTATTTTTAACATTATTGAACCCATTTTTGAGGAGTCTAAAGTTAAGGTACTTGAACATAAATTTTCAAATGCGTTTTTCTCAATTCGGACCTGCTGTACTAAAAAGAGCATAAAATTTGAATGGTACAATGTACATTGTATCAGACTAAAATTTTCAGGGTTTATTAACAACAATACACAAATTATGCTGTAAAAAGTGGTATAAAGCACTTTTATATGCATGTTAATTACATTTTAATTAATGTCGTAATTAATGCAAAATAATTATTATTGAAGTTACTGAACGATGTTATATAGTTCATCCATTTGGAACCCTGTATTACCAAACTAGTCACCATTTGCAAGTTTATATCAACTGAATATGATTAAAAACTGTTAGGAAACAAAAAACATACTTTCAACATGGTAATTCCTTTAATAAGGTAAGTGTCGGCAGATGCTAGCGATTTAAACAATTTTGATATCGAATCAATTAACTCCAATATTTAGCTAAAACCATGTACAGTATAAATGCATCCTCAAAATGCTTCTTTTTTTTTAATAAACAAGTGATATTTCACACTGAAAAGCACAATAAATATGGCTTGGATCAATTATATCTATATTGGGATTTGTATGAGCATCTCTACAACATAAAATTATATTATCGATCAACAATATTTTCCTGCTTAAAAAAGGTACATTATACGATCAATAAACAAATTTTAAGACAACAAGGTATAGTATATTTATTAAAGTTAATATGGAGAAATTTGTATTTGTTACATTTTTATCTTTAAAATGAGTTATTAATGGCCTTTATATGACAAGGGACTGCAATGATACAACAATTCACTGTACCCCACCACCTGCTCCGCCACCCCTGATTTTCCAGATGTAAAGTGCTGTAATTTTTTTTATTTTAATTTGCATTTCAATGAAAATTAGCCCAACTATAGCCTGATGTTTTAGCTTTAAAATGAGGTATGAACCAGCTCAATAGGTCAAGGGGTTTTGGAGTTAGAGTATTTTATTCATGGCGCTGTCTGAAAAATGTTAACACCGCCACCTTTTTTGGGTGCCCACCTTATGACATGCGACCAAATACAAAAATGTCTTTTGCTCACATTTACTAAGTAACCTGTCATACAAAAGACTAGAAGTCTATATCAGGTATACTTTTCACGCAGCGGCACCCTGAAGTTGGTTGTTTCTGGGCCCATTTTAATATGGACCCATGTTTGGAGGCCTATAAAATCAAAAGGGCTCAATTTTTTCTGTTGTTTTTGGTTTTCTTGTAACCACTGGTGAACAGATAATACAAATTGGGTAACATTTTGTTTACAATGTAGGAGTGATGGTAGTCCCAACCTGTGACTCTCTCAATAGAGTCACATGTAAGTCAATTGAAATCGTACGTACATGAACAAGTAAAAGTTGTTTCATCAAATTTTGGTAAATATAATTTACATGCATGCCCCAAACATTCACTGAAATGATCCAGAATGACTTTGGAATATATTGTTGTGAGTATTTAAAAATGCCAGAGTAATTTTTAAACCAACTTTTGGCAACTTTTTTGTCAAAGCACATGGTAGCCGCCATCTTGGATTTTGACCAACTTTGATCAAAAAAATGCATTTTAACTCAACTGAAGCTGATATTGGCCTGTTATATGTTGTTAAATACTAATGAGAATATACTGGCATACCTTTTGAAAATTTATATGCTCTCTGAAAGAAGATATTGACTTATGAAATTTGTCTATAGATGGGTGTTATCATTTATTAGGGGTCCAAAAGTGTGACAAAGGGTGAAAATTTCACAGTGATTTAAAAGTCATTTGAAGTGTGTTTTTAGATAAACCATTCTCTAGACTATAAATGTAAAAAAATCAATAGTTTTAAATTTGATGGGCAAATATAGAAATCTCACCGATTTAAACATTAGTCCAGCATGAAAAATGACCGACATAACTGGGACACCAAAGTCATATTTGATGTCCATTTTAAAAACTGTAGGATAACTTGAAATGACATAAAATACAATTTTGAATGTGATTTAGTATTCTTTTAAATGACAAATAAGCAAAAAGTAGGGAAAATTTCTACAATTCAAAAAATGGCATTTTTAACTTTTTCAACACTGCAAGATTGAACTTAACTTCTTTAAAACTTCAATTTTTGTTATATTTAGCATGTTTTTAATCATAAAAAACATTATTTGCAGTGATAATTTAATATCAGAATCTCCAGTTTGACAACACATATGTTGGTGAGGCTCTAGGAATGACCGACATAACTCTATCCAAATGGCGGGACACCAAAATTTAAAAATCTCATAAAAAAATTACTAGTGTTCAGAAGACATGGTATCATGTCTCTGAGTTAGGCTCTTGATTCTACATTTTATGAGACATAAGGAATAAAAATAGGGACAACTATTGTATAATTATGAGTAACTCCATTGGACCCCTAATAAATAACACCCCTATAGAGAAGGTCAATGGACATGTGAGTCACCTTCTTGTGAGCTCGGAAGGTGATGCAGGCACTAGAGTGATGGGACCAATCTGGGATAAAGCCGTCTGACGGTGCCAGGGAGCTAGTTTGGACCCCCAGCTAATATTCAAATTGAACTCCAGATCTTAGTGTTTTGATAAAATTTCAATTCACCACTGGCCAAATAAGGGCTACAAGCAATTTGATTGTCATAATCAATGTATTTCCAAAGATAGACCATCTCAAAGATGTCGTGCCGTGAAGCAATTTTGGCAAAATCAAAGGCAAATTTACCACATCTTCAAAGGGCCATAAAATCAGAACGAACTAAAATATGACTTTTTTTCTGGCCAAATTTATTTGTTTGACCACAAAATGAATCCCTGACATCAATTAGAGCAAAATCTGAGAGATCAAGGCAACCCATGCAGGTGAAACCAGCCAGACTCCCACCACAGTTTTAATCCAGAGATCTGAATATAATGTCCGTATTTACTGTATTAATAAATTTTTAAATAATGTTATTTTTACTTCCCAAATGGCCTTTAGAATTTAATTAATCTTATTTAAAAAATGCCCTAAAATTGCTATAACAATGAATGCAAGCATGGCGATTCCATTGTTGCGGACGTGACACTTTTTGGACTTTGAGAGGCTGCCATTCAGCCATAAGACCAAGAAGCTTGATCTAAATATGTTCAATCAATGTGTCCTGGTATGTAGTTCACACAATCAGAAGTCACTTCAGCTACTCAACTATTTTCACCTTTAAAAAGTCCAAAAACATGCGTTTGAAGTTTTGAAGAGGAAAACAGTTAACCAGCTGATGTGTCTTCTGATTGTGAAAACTACATATCAGAGCACATTGATAGGAAATGTTTAGATCAAGCTTTTTAGTTTCAGGGCTGAATGGCAGCCTCTCGAAGCCCAAAAAGTGTCACGTCCGCAACAATGGAATCGCCATCTATAAGGTAAGTTACATATACATGTACATGGGCGTATTGGCTTGCGTGTCTAAATTTGTTGCACGTAAGTCCATGCGTGAAAGTGACGCGGCTATAAATTACGCAGAAAACCCCGTAAACGTAGTCTTTCAAAACCCATAAATAGTCTTTTCTTCTTCTAGATTACAAGTTCAACACCCGTTTCTTCTTCAAACTTCTAGTTTATAAACTTGTTCAACACCCTTTTCATATTAAACCCGTAAACAGTCTTTTCAAAAGAATCATAATTTATAGGTTTTTCTCAAGATGGTTGAAACTTTTTCAAATAATGAAAGGGTTTCAACATGCTTAAATTTACTTACAGCAAACGAAGTTTGTTGACTAGATATATATCTCGGACAAAAATATCAAATTGTATTGTTGTCATAAAATTCAAATATTCTTACCTGCTTGTTGCAATGCCACTGGTGTTGAACCTGATGTCACTGATTTTGATGCCATAGCTGCAGGCGCAGAGTCATGTTCATGTTCACTAATATTAAGTGGACTACCACTACTAATCGGGCTCGGTACGACAATGTCGACATGATGATGGTTCTCCTTCAACCTGTCCTCATTGGAATTGTCTTCAACATTAACATCATTCAACCACATTGACACACTTTCATTCAATTTGTGTTTCAATTTTGCATTATTTTGGGTAGCGGTAATGTCAGTATCAATTCCAGTAGATTCATCAGTGGTAGTGGTGGCATGTTCAGCTTGGTCCTTGTCTAGCGACACTGATAGTTTTAAACTCCAGGCCAATGAAGCAGTAGATCCAGAGTCTGACATGTCTTTAGTTTCAAAGCTCAAGCCTGAAGTGAAAGCAAGGCTTTCCTCTGGGCCATGTCCATGAGGGAGCCTCAAGTTCGGAGGTTCGTTATCCATAGTTTTACAATCACAAAGACAGTCAAATTATTATTCAATGTCTAATAATGATCATGATTACCAAATGCCCTGGACATCATCATTCATCATGTTCATGACATGCATGCGTGGACATGATTAACGTACATGTTCATTGATGTTCGGTGACGGTGCTAAATACAATGACAATGTCAATGCAATGAATAATATTATAGAAATGTTCTATGACTATGTCACTACTGCAACAATCAATGACCATGGCATGATGACAGCCTACTCCTAACAATGAGTTTTCCTCTCTGTGGTAGCGCGGACATTGGTTCCGATGTAATGATATTGATAGCCTAGACTAGAGTCTAGCCTATGTCTATGAAGGCTATGCCTATGGCCACGTTTCTAGCCTTTGCATACTTACAGTTACATTACACGCCTTTAAATCATTGGCATTGATCCAATACAAGATATACATTGTCATTGTCATAAATTGATTGGTTGCACTGGTTGAATGTCAGGACGTGTACATGAGTAATAATGTCATGAATGTATACGTACGTACTGTTACAGCATGGAGGGTTACAGTGTTAGTGTTACGGTAGACGTGAAGCTTACACCAGGAGCTTACATCACCATGATCACACAAGTCATCACCAGACAGAAACGTTCTAATTCCTGAAGAGGGAATGTAAAATTTCATACGCGTTCTTTTATATAGAATATTGTCCTTTGAAAATGATACAAGTTCATGCAGAAACGATAACTCCTGACAACGGCCGGTCGGTCTATGATTCAAATTTCGATCGATGTAAAATGAACTTTTCCCATTTAAGGTGTACGCATGTGCGACTTTATAATATCGTAATTTGTCGCGGCGTTTTTACTTAGTCTACAAATAGATAGACTAAATTTACAGGCGTTAAAATATTGAAGAAATAATATTTTATTTTATTTTATTTTATTTTATTTTATTTTATTTTATTTTATTTTATTTTTATTTTTATTTTTATTTTTATTTTTATTTTTATTTTTATTTTTATTTTATTTATTCTAATTATTGTGTGAACAATGTTTGAAATTTCAAAAAATTTAACTTCTGCGCTAAAGACCCTCAAACATCTGTGTCCACTTGCAGCCTTAAAATGCTAACTCAGTTCAGTCTCGAAAATGTTACGTTTAATTACTGTAAATCAGGGGTTCTCAACTTTTATGACCGAAGTGCCAAAGGATCTTTGGAAATGTGATCTGAAGTGCCAAATAGGCACATATTTCCTATTGTTTTCTTTATATTTCAGGACAGTCCAAGTGCCACACAGAATGATGCAAAGTGCCACATTTGGCACTTGTGCCGCCAGTTGAGAACCCCTGCTGTAAATTGATTATTACCCTGACAACTGGTTCACGCTTTCTAGTTTTGAACCATGATCGAAATGATCACCATATAAAAGTAGCATACACTGTTGTCAGGGGATGTGCGTGAACCAGTTACTGGGGAAGTTACATAATCACTACGATACTGAGTTGATGCAGAATCTATACACCGAAATCGTGTGAATAGTGTTTCGAAATTACAAAAAGTGATTACGGATTTGCTGCAAACTTGATCCGCTGTCTGGTATTTCAATGGGTCCTTTTTCTTTACAAAATGTGGTATTTTGATGAGTCTGTTTTCCCAAATTTTCTAAAATTTGCGCTAAAATGGCGCAATTTTTTGTTTTCTAAATTTCAAACAAAAATCATAAAATTTTCGCCAAATTAGCGTTAATTTTCGGGGAAAATTTCATTTTTTGTATAAACTTGACTAGAAATTTTGGGAATTTGGTATGGATGGGTCCCTTTTTCTGAAATATTGGTATATACTTGGGTGGTACTCATAGATTTAAATCTATGGTGGTACTTCAATTTTTTCAGTGGCACACCCCTACCAAAACCAAAATTGAGTAGGGAAACGTGGGGTAATCCCGAACGCGGGGTAACCCCGAACACCGTGATTACAGCCAAATGTTAGAGGGGGGAGATTATGTAACTACCATATGGTGTTAGCTACCCGACGACTGAAACCAAACATAAAATATTTCGTGAGCTTAAATTTCAAAAAAAGATTTTTCGCGAAACTCACTTTTTAAACTATAATTTTCTCGGGATATCGAATAAATGAAAAGGAAGAGCAAGTTTTACTTAGTCTATTAACAGGTTCATGGGTCCGTCTAGTTGGAAAAAACAACGATTAGAGACACATTTTTATTTGTCTGTTTATTAATAATTATCTGATTTTCAAAATTTGCTTGAATTTGGGTAATCCCGAACGATATCCCGTTTCCATGGCAACCAGTATCGGCGTGATCAAATTTACGATAAAGTGACCTACTGAGTCTTTCAGTATGTATGATTGCTATTTTATTTATGCTACAAGAAACAGAAAATGACATTTTTGCTCAATACGGACCGTGCTATTGAAAAAATAAAAACACGTTCGGGATTACCCCACGGCCGCGGGGTAATCCCGAACAAGTTTCTTGCCCAAAGGAGACGAAAACCACTCAGCCCGGGGATCGAACCCCGGCCATGCACAATCTCTGTATTACGAGACCCGAGCCTAACCGCTCGGCCACGCTCCATACAGTCTGACGCCCATAATGTTTGCAGACGATACTAGTCTTTGTCAAAGACCCTCACAATGTCCCCCTAGGGGATACAGTCTAACTTCCACCCCTCCCCCACTCAAGAGCGCCGAAGGCGCGAGTCACCGAGATAGCCAAGTTCTAGCATGAACGGAGTTAGCTATACTACATTAGAAGAAGCTCAGAGTGTATAGTGGGTAGTTTTTATACAATGTTATGATGAGTTGCTATGGAACATTTACATTTCACATATAAATTTATGTTCTGCTCTTTTGAGAATGAAAATGGCTCTGTGGCGAATACGGCAAAGCACCAGACTCTTGATCCAGAGACCCAGGTTCGATTTCAGGTAGGTACAAAGGTAAGTTTTCACATGTCTGTAAATGTAATTAAAAATTAGTAAGGAACCAATCGAGAAATTTCCTCCTCAAGAAAAAGTGAAATTGATTAATTTTTTTATTTCAATTAATTTGTTGTAAGCAAGGAAGTTATAACCTGTAACTTTCTTGCTTGTAAGTCAAGCCCAATTTAAGCATTTTATTTATGTGGAATCTACTGACGCTATTCAATAAGTGAACGTGTTACTAAATTGAGTTTATAAGATGCAATTTATCGGCAATATTAATATGTGTTTGTAACTCAAATAAAAAGAGTTCTTTTAAACCGTGTCAATTAAGTACAATATACGTGAATAAATGCTTGTTGCACCTACTTAATAAAATCAAGGCAATCGTGTTGTACAGATTTTTTAAGTAAATTCAACAAATTATTTTTTAGAGTGTGTCGTTCATGAAAGTGTGTATTATATTATAGGCCTATAGGCCTATTTTTATATAACCCTCTGGCTTCGTCCACTCGACCCCCACCAGGGGCGGTGCTCCTGGATCAGGGGTCATTTAGCGTGGGGGATTCGCTTCACTCACTTCGCTCCGCAATTTTTACCCCCTCCCCCATCAATGTTGAAAATCTTCTTGAAAAACCTATATTGTAGGAGAAAGTAGCGATTAAAATGGGAGCACTAAGGTTTGCGCCTGGCGAGAAGGGCAAATGGGACCGGTCAAGATCATAAAGTAGGTTAAAGTGAACCCTCCATTTAGCGTGAGCATACGAACGTGGGGAACTTCCCGCACGGTGGCGTAACAGGTGTTGGTCGCCAGGGTCGGGGGTGGGGTGGGGTGGAGGCTTGGGGTTAAAGCCCCCAAATTTCCCCCTGACGGAATTTTACCCCCTTCATATTCCCCCCACATTTTTACCTAAAATTGTTTTAAAATGTTGGACTTAAGGTGTTTGGTCCACGCGTACAAGTACGCGCAAGTTTCCGAGTTTGTAAGTGCCGCAATACGCCTGCGCATACACTATAGTCACTTTTTTTTGAAAAGGCTAAATATTGCCATATTTTAATATTTTTTCGGAAAACTAAGTAGGTTTTTATTTTTTTAACATCCGGACAGGTTTTTGAATCAACACTAAATAATTCCACATTTGCCACATTTTCCATGATAGACCCCTGTACTAATTTATCCCCCAATTCCTCAAAAAATGCTGTTTTTAAACCGATTCTCATGCAAAACGAGTCTGGTGACCCTCAATTTTAATTTTAAAAATCGGTTCTACATCGATGAAATATCATTCATGCCGATTTTTACTAAAATTCTTCAGGCGGATCTCTCATGGACCAAAGCCCAGGGGGGCCACTCAGATTTGGAGCTGTACACAACCGCGTTCAAAAAAATTTCAGACCCACCCTAATCAGGTTTTGGTCCATTCTCAAAATCATGCCCTAAACAGGTTTTCGGGACCATTTTTCAAAAAAAGTACCCTTAACAAGTATTTGACAAAATTACGCCCTAAACAAGTTTTCATTTTAATTGTACCATACATCTGTCAAGGTTGAAAATATAACAAGAGAGCTTGAGTAACTTTAATGTTTTAAACCCGTAGAATATTTTATGAAATGTTCGGTATACTGGACTAATGACTCAATTCAGTTTGCATGTACAATATACCTGGGTGTATGACCCAATAGGTGAAATTGACAAACATTATTGAGAAACAAGATCAAACATATTTCATTTTCAAAATTTAATTGATAATAATTTATTTCAATCAACATGAATACCATCAAACTGTGCACGTCTAATGGCTTTTATACACAATTGTCATAAAACCGATATTGATAAAAATTACCGTGCATTTAACAAGCATTCAACACCCGTGCGACGTGTACTTAACTCTCGTGAATCGAAAGTTAACGAAAGCGAGCGGAAAATAAAGAAATCCCAAAATCTGGTCGGGATTTCAAACAGGGGAGTTCCCCCTTTGATACAAAGAG
>JXSR01S022813.1:32572-46847 GCA_000969725.1 Ophiothrix spiculata
TCTCAGTGAAATTTCCCCATGAGAGCCTTCAGTGGGGCAACTCAGTGCCCCCTGCTCCCCGTGTTGTTACGCCAGTGGGGGAAGGGGGTTCTGAGGGGCCCTGAAGGCTTTCGTTTTCTAGAACTTTTGGGTCATAGCTCTCACTTATATTTATTTACAATATAGGCCTACCTGAAATGCGCATGTAGCGCTCAAAAATTTCATCTTTAGTCAAAAATTATTGACCAATAGAAGCCTAAATGGTACTAAAAATAAGCATGGAGCTCCATGGTATAAGAATGACCCCTCAAGGTTCATGGAATCAAGACTGACACGTAGGCCTTTACTAGAATTTGCAACTAGTTTTGAAAAATGGACCCATCAAAATACCATATTTTGCAAAGAAAAAGAATCCATTGGTGTAGGCCCTAGGCTACCAACAAAACCCTGATTTTGCATAATGTACCAATTCCGTAGCCTTTCATTACTTGCTCAAATCTATGAATCATCATGTCTACTTGAAAAGTGCAGGATTCTTTACATCAATTGAAAATGTAATCCACATTGTAATCCGATTTATGCCACTGTTTGCTTTGATACCTCTGTCTCTACCACTGACTGCATTGTTACGTCAAATGTGTAGTATGCATAATATGTAGTTCGACCGAACTCCGCCATCGAGTGGAGGATGATATTTAAATTACGGACTAGAAATCAATTTCTTGAAAAGAATGACAGTTTCGGTACCATCAGTTTCAGCAGTGACACTTGAATTATATTACTTCTGTTTTAGCCACATTATTTTACATCTTAATCATTGTTAATTGTTAATTTATTCGCCAAACTTGGCCAAGTTAAAACGCGAAAACGAATTTCACTTTATTTACCGACAAATAATAGATCATCGTCCGGTGGATCATCTACAGAATATTTTCAATTGAAAATTAATTTGCTTGCAATAAGCAATTTGTCGACATGGGTGTGAAATATTGGTGGTTCGATAGAGAGACAGCTACCGGTCATGTGTATATATGGACCTCGTCAAAGAAGGATCAGAAAGAGGGTGAACGGCTAAGAAATAGGTCAACAAAGGAACTTTTTTCCGCAGTTGCAGCATTGTTGGAGCAGAAGGACACCACATCTAAAGTAAAGGTAAATGAGACTTGTTTAATTCTATAAGTTTCTTCGTGACATAAACATCATTGAACATGATCAAATTAAATTCCGAGGAGCTTGATTTTAAAGGTGCAATTCATGATTTCGATGTGACAAATAGTTAAATAAAAAGGAAAGTACAACATAAATATACGCTGAAAATTTCACTTGATTCCGACCGTTTGTTTCCAAGTTACAAGCTTTTCAGCATTTTGAAAAACCTCATGTAGGTTCATCATGTTCGAGGTCCATAGGTTACTGTGTTAAATTACTGTCAGGGCCCGACAATAATTAGAAAATAACACATTTTTTCACTTTTCTCAAAAATGCAAGCAGATATGAAAGAATGGTTTTGGGATCGTAACATAGGCCTTTACCAGTTGAGGATTCTTATAACAAGCTTAAAATCTCAGTTTTGATATATAGAGGTGACCTTGAGGGTGAAAAGTGGATCATGAATTGTGCCTTTAATTTTAAAATATGATTTTTTTAAGAAATGCCAGGTTTAGGCCCATACGCCCAGAAATACTTGGTCTTGATTGAATGAGATTTTGGTAAATTTAACTAGACCTCTGAAGAGATCTGGACACAGCTGCTGCCATAGGGACGTACAGAATTGTACTATATTGTTTGACAAAATGTCCCATTAATTTTTGTTTGCTGAGCATACACATGGAATTGATAGAGCCCAAAATAATGCCCGGGCTAAAAGTCAAAATGACCTTTGACATGATAATATCTATTTTTCCTTATTTATATTTATTTTAGCAGTAAAAACATTCATTAAAAAAAATCGGTGAACATTATCAATGTAGGAGCAACATTTTAAATATTCGGGTTATAAGTTACAAAAATAATCTTCAAAAAGGCTGCAAAAACCAACAAAATTAAAAGGGCTTTGAACCTTTTGCAGATGGATGTGGACAGACTGGATGTGGACACGAGGTCATCTCAGTCATTGAAATTGGGATTTAAATCAATGTAAATATTTTGCTTTTTGCTGTCCGAGCCTGAATATTGACAAATAATTTTCGTCAAATCCATTTAATTTTAACAAAAATTTAAAACAATTAGGACTTTGTATTAAATTATAAATAAATTCGTTTATTGCAGCAAAATTTTAAGTTACGTCATGTGTTGCTCCTTCACGGGTGTTAAAATTATGAATGGTGAATTGCAGATTGAATAAATATTGGATTGCATACTCCAGTAAACATGGTAAATAGCCACAATGCTTAATTTATTCGCGGCCTTGTCTTCTTCTGGATTCAATATAAGTCGATAACATGCGTCACATACATTTATCCGGAAAAACTTATAATCCCTTGTTTGTACAACGGATTTTCGAAAGTTTCAGTATTGTCTCTACCAGTATGACTTCTGAAATACAGCATAAGCATTAAATTATTTATGCAATAGGGCCTACTTTAAACCTCAACTGCTAATAAACAGCCATGAATTGGCAATTAAACGTAAGTTTTTATAAAATTTTACTTGCCCAATTCTGTCGACAAATGATATTCATGTCGACAAGTCGAGATGCTATATGTCGACATATATGTGCCCCGTCATAGACTCACCAGGTATACACTGTATGCATCGCCCTATGAAGGAGCATTCGCACAGGGGACCAACGGCTTAACGTGACTATCCGAACCACGGAGCAATTAGATATCGTGAAACACTTGGAGTTAGTTCCATCGAATGTAACTCAAGCTCGTCCCTCCCTTCCTTGTGGGTTTAAAGGAACAAGCGCTGACTCGGTTGGCGTAGGCCTACAAGTAGGAGTAGGCCTACTTTGTAATGAAAGAAAGAAATCCCTTGTGGTCTGCAGTTTGATACGGCCAGCTTATTACTTCCAACCAGGGCGTTAGTTTGCATTGATTTCCTCTTTCTTAATGTCCTTAATTTCTTCACACATGGACAAAATAATAAATTTTCATATCGCAAGTTTTCCATCAGGCTAGTTTTATCATACGTCTATGCTAGTGAGATGGACACGTCAAACAAGAGAAGAGATCAACGTCGGCCCATGAGCCTCTGCGCCCGATTGGAAAACTCATTTTGCTTTAATTTTTTCATCAATCTCTTCCTAAATAGCCCATATACTTTGTTAAATAATATAATTTATCTAAATATAACAGAAATTAACAGATTTCCCCAATTTGGTTTCCAATTTTGCGCGTTGCGCAATACACAAGTCTATAAGTATTTAAGACTTCCCCGCAATCATCAATCAGACGGGCTGGTATAGTGGTAGAATTCTCGCTTCACGTGCACGCGTCTCGGGTTCGATTCTTGCTTCGGCCTATTATCTTACATTTTTTTTCTTCATTTCTTTTCTTTTTATTTCAGTTATATCCAATCATTTTCTTTGACTTTTCATTCTCTATGATGTAATTCTTCCTTTTTTTTCATTCTTTTTTTTTTTTTTTTTCAGAGCTACTGATAAAATGCTAATTTACGGTATTATAACACTTCGCGCGGTAGCAATACCCCGATAGCGAAAAACAGGCATCTTCGGATGATCTGTGTGAGTTTATTAGGAGTACAATTAGGAAACCTGTCATAAAATAATGTTAGGAACATTTATCTCCTTATGGGTGCATGTCACAAACCTTAATTGTACTCCGATAACAACCACAGTGAGCTTCTGAAGTTGGCCAATTTTGACAAAAACATAATGTATTTCAATGGAACAAATTAGCGATATTTGAGTTTCTGTATAAGAGATTGGAAATCCCGAAAAGGCTGTTGGGCCGACGTTGATCTCTTCTCTTACGTCAAACATGTTTGTTGTTCCCCTTGACAAATTTCGGGGGGTGGGGCAAAAAATTGAAAAAAAAAATGTCTCGCGCGTAGCGCGCAAAAAATGTGCTTAAAAATGTAATGCGTAAATTTTTTTCGGACAAATTTATTTAGTTTGGCTAAAAAACACCTATATTTTGTCTATAATAATGATATTTAATAGTTACATTTTATGTCAAAATGATCACTAGGGGTAATTAAGAGAAATCTGAGCCAAAAAGCTTCTGATTGTTTTGTACTTTTGTTTGTGATGTAGGGCCTAAACTGCTAACGTTTTGACCCGAGCGTATTAGATTGATGCCGTGTGCCGCGTCTAATAAATCATATCATAAATCATATCATATCATATCAGATTATACATTTTCGTCCGTTGGCTGGGAATACGAGTTTCACCTGTTCACAGCCCTGTAATTTTAAACACCGGAAAGTGAGTTTCACTCGCCTGCCATTGGGCAGAAGTTGAGCTATTACTAATTATTCACGTTTCTGAAAAATACAAAAATTATTGAATAAAATAATTATCATACGTCAGAGTTTCAAACCTATTTATGAAAATAAATTACGCTTTCAATTTACAAGCAAATATATTGCACATTAATATACACTGAATTTATATCAGTTTATTTTTGGGGTCAACAAAATATGGGTTTAAATTGTAGAGAATGATCTAGAAACGCTACGAACAAAATGGTTGACTTTTAGTAATCTATGGATTTTGTGCATGAGTGGTACATAAAATAAATTCAAAGGCAGAGAGGCCTGTAAAGTAGGCGAATGATGGAATGAAGGACTTTATGCGATGGAAATTGTTGAATTAACTTCAGAGATCTACATATGCATTTTAATTAACTCGAAAACCATGAATTTTCAAGGTACATGGATGTATGAAACTGATCAAACTGAAATGAATCATACTTTTATAACCGTACAATTGCATAGCGTAGCCATTTTCATTATTTACGCGGAAGTTTACGTTTGCTAGATCCGTATCTCATTGATCTATAAAGGCATAAGGTAAGGAGACCCTCAACTCAATTCAATCAATCAATCAATTAATCAATCAATTCAATGATTGCCATGCGTTTTGAACTGGGCCTATAGGAGGTGGTCTGGTGGATATGTCACATCTCATGATCTGCGTGAGGAAACTGAGACCTGATATCATTTTGCTTTGTTTCTACTTTCTATAAAAATACACCATTTATGTAGGCCTATATTATATTAGTCCCAGTCTCCCCAGAGCTGTGACATGTGGACCGTCATAGATAGCCATGTTCAGCAAGAGCCAAGAGATGGCGCCCTTTACACTCAACTCGTGCCTCATATTCTATATGAGGCACTTACGCTGAGCGAATTCGGCAACCTTGCAACAACGTATTTCCAATGGAGCCAGCGTTCAGGATTTTGAAACGCATGTTACGGCTACCTTCGTTTAAAATAAATCCACAAAAATAGACTCGATGATTTAATTTTAGTGAGGAAACACAAACTTACAATTTGAAATTCTCATTAATTTCCATTTAACATGAAATCTGGATGATGTTTTTGGCCTCTACCTACACGTTCTTTGATGATCGCGCAGTGTCAACAATCGTCGATCTATGGTGCCCAATTTTATAGCGCTCCATCTGCTTAATGACATATGAAAATATTTTACTATCAGCGAAAAACATGAAACCAAGCTCAACAAAATGCGTCATTGAGCAAAGTGACGTAAATTTATCAACTGAATTTGTATAGCTCCGCGCCCGAGCGCCGAACAAGATAATTCATCGCAGTGAGTCGTTCGGGTTTTTAGAGCAAGGCGCCCTTCATTTCAAAAACTGTTTGCCCACCTATGACATCACAAGTGGCCACTGCTCATTTTCCCATAGAAAACAATGCAAAATGTTATACCATTTTAGCTTAAATGAGCGTCACTTTCATGATTTCTAGTTGAGTAGATGTTGTTTATTGGTCATTTCCAAACACAGCCCTGTATTCATTTCATTTAGTAACAGGATTTATAAGTGATAAATATTGAAATGAAAAATTTTCCCCATAGACTTACATACTTAAGTCTGCTGAATTCTGCAGACTTACCATGGCATGGTAAAATCTGACCCAGATCATACGGTTTTGGGCAATTCTGCAAAATCTTCTTTTTGCTCTAACTTTAAAAGTACTTAACCTAGAAAGTTGGTTGAACCACCATTTTGTTGCAAATTTTGCCACCTATAATTTAAATCCACTTTCAAGAAAATATTTCAATTTTCTAAATTTTATGAACATACCTATCATAGACTTTTATCATTGGGTTTTGTAATTTTCGTACAATGTAGTAAAAGCCCATATGTAAAAATCATTGTTTGGTCATGGTAACCAGGACTAATATTATATAGGCAAATTAGGTCTTATAAAGGGACTAGCCTAGATTCCACTTAGTTAGAATTAAAAACTTATGGAAACACTCTAAATAAAGCTTAAAAGTATAGCAATATCAAAAAAAGTACAAACATTTGTAAACACAGAAATGGCTCAAACTAATTTGCAATATCATTATGTGATGGGGGTGTGACTATCTTGTGTTTTCTAAATCCTAAAATTGTACAGGTCTCATATCTAGATTTACCAGATAAAAAACAAACAAATCCCTTAGAGATAATTTATTTTAATACACAATAAAACTTCAAAAATAATTTGTTTACCTATCACATGTGTAGCAACAAAATCTTTTTAAATTTTGAAACTAGAAACATTGTTTTCACATCTTTTTTGTCGCCGGCGACAAAAAATACTGCTGGTAAATAATTTCATTTTTCTCCTCTGTTACACAAATTCAGCGGAAACTACTTGTAGGATATGGCCCGTTTCACAGTAATTGCCAATTTTATGAGTTTTCACTTAAAGCCTGTAGGATTTTTTACAGGAAGGTGATACAGTCACAGAGTCACCTCATGTGTTTTTACTTACATCTATACGAGGCCTACCTCCCATACCTAAACCAACTTATTTGCGCTTGGTCTTCAGGAGGCATCCCACACAAAATGGTCAAAATTTGACCGATATGGCGTCAACCAAAAATACATGTCCTTTTGGTTTCAGCTGCCATATGGTCATTTTCACAATCAATGGTGTAACTTCTGTCTCATTTGACCCAAAATTTTAAACATCATATTTATTGATGATTTTGATATTTGTATAGAAAAATGGTTAAATTTTTGAAAATTAATCATTTCAAAGCTTAAACTATGGGTTTTGAAGTGATAATACATGGTCTACAGTGAAAAATAAGGAGATTTGAGCAAAAATTGATTTTTTTAAATATGATTCTTTTGAAACTAAAACAATCATCAACACCATTGTTAAAGGCTCCAAAATGTCATTAAGTACATATTATTAATAAATTAGAAAAGTTTTTGAATCAGATTACAATACTTTTGAACATTTTTGGATTTGAATCGCTAATTTGGAGGTAAAATTAAAAAATGAGGGAATCTTTTTAAATTTTAGATATTCCCAAAAGGCAGGGCAGGTCAAAGTGGCTATACAAAATCACTTCATACCAGGGTCCATCTTGGGTAAGTTTGGTAAAAATTGATCCATGTTTGTTAAAATAGGAAAAGTCACAAGCAGCAATTTTGGGGCAATGTTTCGGAGGTTACACAATGTTAACACATATTCAGTTAGTTTTTCAATGTTAATAACTTGGAACTAGGTACATAATACTTAAATTTGCAACTTTATTTTCTAAATACATTAATTCTACAATACAAATTATACTATTACTGTGGCATATGATGCATTTTTACAAAAATTACAGCAATTGATGCACTGCCTTTTTGACACAAATACAAAGGCAACATCATTTGGAGTGCATATAATTATCAGGATAAATATTAACAAATTAAACAATTGTGAGCTCAAAAATCATCAGAAACAACCTATCACACCAAAACAGTGCTATTGGGGCACATCAGGCAACCTTTTTATTAAAGGTGTGGTGAAAATAAAGTAAAATATCCTTTGTTTCGGAGGTTACTGTTAACACATACATAACTTAGTGCATTAAAATATTGTTGGTGATCTTTCTATTCTTCTTTTTTAATATGTTTGTAGTTAGACACTTCATTTTGATAATTTAGTACAACCACATTAACCCCTGCTATTAAACTAGTAAACATAGCTCAATGTTAACACATTTTTGTAACCTCCGAAACATCAACCTTCCTGTCTAGCAGAAGGGTTAAAACTGCTTCAGATGTTTTAAACATCATACATTTTCTGCAATTTAAGTTTTGGCACTCTTGTACCTAAATGACCTGTTCTTGTTTTTCTCAAATAGAATTTGTTTAGTATTTGTTCTAATATAAATAAGAACATTGTCATGTAGTGAAAATACCACAAATTTTATGAATAAAACATCAACATGTGTTGTAAATCCTGATGGGAAGTACGGAAGAACTTCAAAACTTATTTTTCACTGATTTTTACATTTTTCCAATTAAAAAATCAATAAAAGCATATATCTGAATGTTTTAAGTCCAAAAACTGTGCATTGAGCATTGTTAACACATGTGTGTAACCTCCGAAACAGTTATTTTTAGTTTCAGGCAAATATTTCACATACCTGTTTGAAACAGTTGGAATTTTTTTTTTTTTCAATTTACTCTGACATGCTATTTGCATAAAAAAATCTGTATTTTGTTTTTTTAGTAATCAATACCATCATTAATTAGAATACGGCCGCGCGCTACAAGTCAAAATTCCAAGAAAATGCATCTCTGTGCATTTAAAATGTCATAACTTGAAAAGTATTCACCGTACCCTAGGAAAAGTATACATTTCTAGAAAGCTTTTTCTTCAAGGAATCCAAAAATGGTATTGTTGTAATGGTAGGGGTAAGTATGAAAACACTATGGTTGAAAAAATATCAAAAAGTTAACAAAAATGTGAATTTAAAAAAACCTTTGCGCAAAATATGTTGAACTTTGTAAAGGAACTTAATGTCATATATGAATAGAAAGTTGTGTTTATGAAGAATTCAAATATGCAAGTAAAAATTAGGTGGGAAGTAACAAATTTCAGAAATACATTCTTCAAAAATTTTACTTTTTTGAAATTTTGTTGGTACTTTTCTGGTACATAACTCCTCTGTGTTAAACCTCTTGTCATTTTAAGTTGCATTTTTGAATTCTACAAGAAAAATGCTTTAAGAAAATGTATACTTTTATGTACCTATTAAAGGTGTAAGGTGTGGCCGTTATAATCAAAAGAATTATAAAACGTGCGGTTTTTAGTTTGACTATTTTTACAAAAAGGTGTGACGCGAAAACATCCCACCTTAAAACGCATGGCCACTAGTGAATCAAAGTTATGTCAAATTTTGCCATGTCCGAAAAAGGTAACGCGAGTAACGCTTTTTTGCACGAGTGCCACAACCACATATTTTGACAGAAAGTTTGGTTGTTACTACCGATGGAAAGTCATGACTGTAAGGTATGTATATGTGAAAGATGAAGGAAATAGTCCATCTTTTGTAAAAACTACAGCACTTGAAAGGTAAAAAGGCACAAAAAAAGGAAACACGAGTAACGCTGGAAATGCCCAAGAAGGTGTGACGCGAAAACGGCCCACCTTAAAACGCATGGCCTGATACAAGTACTTGCATAACATGCATACCCATGGCCATAAGGATTCTATTCGTACAGGGGACCCAGGTCTTTATAAAGCCGTGGGTCCCCTGTCCGACCACGGAGCAAGTAGAGTAAAATTTTTTGCTCAACGAAACAAGGAGACGAAAACCGCCCGGCCCGGGGCTCTAACCCACAATCTCTGTATCACGAGACCCGTGCTCTAACCGCTCGGCCACGCTCCCCTCTCGACCTTCTGCTTCTCTGTAGACGAATTTCATTTAATCAATATCTTCTTTCAGAGAGCATATACATGTATATCATTTTTTTGTTTACCTCCTGGCATTGCCTGGTTAGGCACAGTCACAAAAATTTCAAATGAAACTGATTTAAATTGTCTGGAATCAAGTTTATTGGAAAGAGGATCTCATTACAAATAAAATGACACCAATTTCGTCACTCCTAAGTCAAGTTATTGGCAATTTTGTGTCGCTGGAATAGGGTATATAAATCCATCCAGCATGTCCAATATACAATGTAGAAACCATGAAGAATTTGTTGAAAGTGTGTCATAATGAAATGAAACAGTTTCTGCCAAATTTTCCTATAATTCGTGCACAAATCCATAGATTTCACACCCAAAATTTTGAATTTACACACACAAACCTTCAAATCCTGCCTAAGACATGGCCCAGTTTTGTCGATAAATGAAATTTCATGTTGACATGTCGAGATTAAGATATGCTTAATGTGGACATATATGTCGATCGACGTAAGACATGTCAACAGAAACCTTGGTGATTATAGGGACTCGTAAGATTTTGGACTTGTTGCTACACTTGCCTTGGTTCATGATACGTACTTGTATAGTACATGTTATTTTGGCCTCAAATTTATTTGTTAGTGTTGAAAGACAATTGTTTATCCAAGCCTGTGTTTACCTGCACTTTACAGGTGAAGTTTCAGAACAGCCAGGTAGACCATCCACTGAATTTACCACTGATCAACTTCCTCTGGGACAGGAGTACATTTTCCCGCCAATTGGCTGATGTGAAAGCAGATGCTGCACAGTTTGTGGAAAGGATGAAAAATATTTTGAGTAATTATGCTGACGTTCTTGCATCTACACCAAGTACATCCACAGGTATTGCTGGTACATCAACGGGTGATGCAAATATATCTGCTGGATCTTCTCAAGGGTAAGTACTAAACACCGACCAATTTTTGCATCTATCTACAATCACATGTATTAGAAAGTACTTCAAACGGCTAATATCCATAACCATTCTTGTCAACATTAAACATTTAAGTCCTATAGTAAAACGGGTTGGTACAATATGTGACCCCACTTCTGTGACCCCACTTTATTCTTGCTGAAATTTGATATTGATGTACTTTAGGTCATCCTGAGCAACATTAGCACATTTTAAAAATCATCCGAGGTCATTAAGGGGGTCTTAAGGGGGTCAAAAGGGTTCACACGTCAAATTCTAAAAATACTCCGATTGACATCAAATTTGATATGGATGTACTTTTAGGACATCCTGAGCAACATACACACATTTTAAAAAATCATCTGAGGTCATTAAGGGGATCAAAAGGGGTGAAAGGTCAAATTGGCATAATGCCATATGGATTTTGATTAGGGGAGAGTGGGGTATATATGAGGCTCCCCTTTTCATAATTTCAATCATATATTTTTAAACAAAACACAACAGATATATATGATTAGGTGCCCAATACTATGTCTAAAGTTCATCCAATTCGAATGGGGTATTCAAATTCTTGAGTCTCAGAAAGGTTCATGGTTATTTCGTCAATGGCTGAACTTTTGGATGCTTCGTCATCATTGTCATTGACATTGCTTAGCTACTGAGTTTCTTAAAATGATTGAAAAAAGTACTGAGATTAATATTTTCATGGTTGGTATTACAAGAATTTGAATTGTTGATGATGGTCCAATATTTTCTTGGATCATTTGTTTTTAGCTGTTTTAAATCTTCATTTAATTTCTTATATAGTAGTCACATTTGGCAATGGATGAACTTAAAGGTACTGTACACCAAGTCACCTTGCGCTGCACGCGAGGAATTTTTAGCGACAGAAAAAAAATTCGGTAGGGGCAACCCCCCCCCTTCGTAGAATAAGGGTTAATACAGTTATTGTCAAACCAAGGTTTTAGAATTCCTTTTACGCTCAAAATTATTTGATTGTAGTTTGTCCAAAGTTTGGTTTGTCCATGGTTTGTCATTATATTTTTTTGCCATACTGGTAGCCTAGCCAGGGCTGGTGTAATATTAAAATATATTACATATTTTAACACAAAGATCATCAATTATACTTTTATATGACTAGTATCAAAGATCCTTTGCTAGTTTGGACAGGAACTAGTTCCATACTGAGCTTTTGAATAAAAGAGATTATCCATATCAGTTTTAACAAAGTGAGATTTAAAATCATCAGCTTTAACCCTGTCCCAATTAGTTAATATGTTACTGGGTGGTATGGAATTTTTTGGATTATCTTGGTTGTCAGAATAATGAGGTGAAACAGGGTGAAAAATATCTGTGTCAGCAGCAGAGTAATTTTGATTTGTACAAGTTGATTTTATTAAAGGTGTTGGTTCCAATCACATTCTCATTCTCATTCCCTCGGGCTCAACCGAAGTAGTATATTTTTTGATGCCAAATGAAAGCTCATATTTTTCTGATTGTAAATCAAAATTTCACCTCCAAATTCTTTATAGTTTCTGAGATACGGCACAACATGTAAAATAAATGGTATACCTATTTTCCATTTCTTTTGTATTTACATAACAGCCTCATCCCCAGGGTTGCATACTTTCTGTTGTCTCTCAAGAGAAAGCAAGACACAAGCCAAGGTTGAAACCTTGCACAATACATTTCAGAGGTCAAGGTCAATCAGTTAAAAGTAAATTATACACATCCTAAAATAGGAACCTACACCTTTAAGGAATACATAATTCTACACTAATTGGTTTGTGCTTGTCAGATAAGCCAGGATCAAAAATATCAACAGAAAAATTGCTATTAAACCATAAAGTAGTAATGAAGAGGACATAATTATATAGTCACTATTTCCTGTCTTACTAGTATAAGTAAAATTTCCCAAGTTTTTATCATTTCCAAATCTACCGTTAACAATTTTAAGATCACAACATTCGCAAATATCAATAAGTTTTAAACCATTATTGTTTGTTTTCTTGTTGTAATTGTATAAACTACACTGTAGGCTAAATGCAAGAAATCTCAATCAAAAATAAAGTTAACAATTTGTCCAATAGTTGATTCACTTGAGTAATTCTCAGAGCTCTCTCTGCACACGTACACGTCCAGACTGCTCATTGACAAAACCCCAAACCCCAAGTTTTCTTTGGGATTAAGATTCTTTATTAAAGTCAGTCTTAAAACTCTAGTGTTTTTTCTGCATAGTTCACACCATGTGCTAATTTAATAATTGAGTTGATCTAGAAAATGTTTCTGACTTCTGGAGTATGAACCGAGAATGGAAGGCCTCCATGTGCATGGATGCAAATGTTTATTATAAAACATTGCAGTTTGATTTTGATGAAAAAGTAAAAGGGACTAGCCTAGATCCCATCTAGAATTAAGGTGTTTGGTCCATGAGAGATCCGCTCGAGCAATTTTAGTATAAATCGTCATGAATGATATTTTATCGATATAGAATCGATTTTTAAAATAAAAATTGGGGGTCATGGGACTCATTTTTGCATGAGAGTCTGTTTAAAAACACCATTTTTGGAGGTTTTGGGGGACAAATTGGTACAGGAGTCTATGGGAAATGTGGCAAAAGTGAAATTATTTAGTGTTGATTCAAAAAAATTGCTCAAGTAATTTTGTTAATTTTTTTATAAAAGTTGCGCACAAGTACATGTATGTTCTTTCAAATAAAAAATAAAAATTGGGGGTGACCGACTTTAGTTTTCGAGAATAATATTGAAATATGGCCATTTTTAGCTTCAAAACACCACTCAGAGTACATATATATATATATGCGCATGCGTATTGCGGCACTATCCTACTCGGAAACTATATGTACTGGTACGCGTGGACGGCGCGTGGACCAAACACCTTAAGATGCTCTAAATAAAGCTAAAAAGTATAGTAAAATCCAGTGAAAAAATGTACACACAAATGGCTCATATATATTGAGAAAGAATTAATTTGCAATATACCACCTTTGGTGGTGGTGTGACATAGTCCCGAGTAAAATAACTAAAATTGGTTATTTTACTCCCAGGTGTGACTATCCTGTGTTTCCTAACTAAATTTATATCTCAGATGGATTTACCAGATATTTATGATCAAACCAGGTATGAGAATTTTCAAATAGTTATCTGATTTCAGTTATTTTTATCATCCAAATAGCTCAAAATTTGGACAAATTGTCTGTCTTCTTGTATTTTCTTGTATTGTATGAGCATAGAACCTTTTGCATAGTAGGAAAGCTTAGAATAACGCCTTGCTGTGCAGGTTTTTTCTCACCCCGATCCCGTACAATGAATTTTTTTCCTGACCCGCCCGACCCGGATAAAATTTAGCTTGCCCCATTACTGACCCCGACCCGAAAGGCGTTTTTCTAGACTGGACCGGCAGTTTTTCATGATTTCCTGGTCAAGATAGATATTTTTCACCGACCCCGAGTTACACCGAATTTCAAGTCATTGGAATTGTGTTTAA
>JXSR01S022814.1:26770-53177 GCA_000969725.1 Ophiothrix spiculata
TGAAAGTAGCATTTATTTTCTTGCACTACTTCTTAAATGCATAGTGTAAACAAAATAATTCTTCCCCGCCCATCAAATGCTTGCCTTCAATGAAATTGAATCCGTCTTTCCGACACTTTTCAATTGGCCATCAAGTTAGATTATTGTGTTTTGTTGATTCTGACCAAAAGGTATAGTAGAGGAAACATCTAAGAGGGTTTGTTCTGTTATTGATGGCTGTCAAATCAAAGCAGACTTAGCGTATCATGAAATTAAGTGATACTCAGTGATACATCTTGTTCATTTTCAGCCGATTTCTATCATTTTTCTGGCCTGACCCTCTTTAAGTTGAAAAATGGGGTAGCAAAATATACGAGTTCTTTTTTCAAAAAAGACTATGACATATAAATAACAAGCAGAAAGTCGGAAATGAAGGTTTTGAATTTATATGAATTTATAAATAAAATTAGGCTTGGAGATCAATGTTCGTATTTTTTGTTGTAGTGTTTTTTGTTTTACATGCTATTTTGGGATTTTTTAAGGTTTTAGTTCTTGAAAGTGATTCTGTTTTCTTATTTTTTCTTACGTACGAATTATCAATAAATATCTTTGGTTTAAAGTTAAATATATAGTCAACGCAAACACAAACGCAATTTCCATAATTGATTAAACAAACGCAATTCACACTCTAAACTGATATAAAAAACTAATATGAACTAATTGTGGGTAAATGAAATTATTCTTGGTAAAAATAATACTCGCTTTTTAAAGAAGTCACAATTTAAAGGTTAGATTTCCTTCATTTTAGAAGTAATAATGAGCTATTCACAGGAACAAATCAATCTATACTTAGAACATATACAACGTGAATCAAAAAGAATTCTGCACGGATTACAAATAAACTTGACTTTGATAAATCACTAAAGTATATATTTCTTGCTCTTTTAATAAAGCAAATTTAATATACTTTCAAATGCAGAAAAATGATAGAAATCGGCTGAAAATGAACAAGATATGACCAATTTTGTAAGTTCGTCTCTTTTTCCTTCATTCCAATGGGATTTACACAGTTAGCAAGATATTACATTTATCACAATAACGGGTTATGGCATTATGCTGAAAGCAATGAAGTGAGAGTTTTGAGCCAGTATTAATGCAGCTTTAATTAATTGTGGAACTGACATTGTAAATAAAACATGTACACAAAATGATGAAAACATTTCAAAATGCCTCCTTGTCCAGTTAATTACGTGCTTAAATATTGCAGAAATGAGTATTTGAAAGACATAATTTTGGTGAACATGGTCAAATGACCTAAATTAGGATTTGTAAAGAAATTAGCTAGGTTCACGTAAGGCAAGAATCATAGTAATTCTTTCCTATTTTTTCTTCTGAAATGTTTAACAAACAAAATCTTTGCAATGTTTGACTTTCCTGATTAGTTAAACTACGGATCACGATTTCAAGACTTTATAAATGCATTAAGTTGTACATTGAATTTTCATTTCTCACATTTTGAGTATACCCGCAGTGTTATAGGCATCACTGCAATGCTTCTAGTGGAATCGAATTCATATTGCATAGAGTACAGAGCTGTTGTTGTCTAATGCGTGTCAATCTTAACTGTTGTACCAACTTAGACACCTATTTATTTATCCTGGTGAAATTGGTTTGACTTTATTTTCTTTTTGTAGGCAGTGCATTAAGAGTGAGTAGAGCTGAACCATTAATTGTGTATTGCGTGTATAACCCTATGTGAAAATGAAAACTGAGATCAAAATTTCAAACTTAACGGTTGGTGTAAAAGAACGGTAAAAGCTTTGATGTCAAATTTGGAGTCAATATTTAGCTGAGATTGCAATTTTTTTATATATGTCAATATTGATGGAATTTGAGGGCTAAATCTTTGATTTATGGGGATCAGACTGACTGTCCACTTATCTTTTGTGAGGTGTTTACTACGTATAAGTCTGACATTGCCGGCCAAAATTAATGCAGCTTGATACGTTTTAAAACACTGCAGGTGAATTACCAAAGTAAACGGATTGAATATATCAAGGTGTCATGTGGCATTAGTTGACGAAATGTCACTAACATGTCGAGTTGCCTTCATGCATGTAACTGACTAAACGATTTATCGTTTATACGTTAGTGGTTATAACTTATAAGCATGTAGAGGTGAGGGTTTCCTATATGATAGTACGCCGCATTTTTACTTTGTTAATATTCATTTATTAAGCAATTATTCACATTTTCATGTAACTGTCTATATTAGTGGAAAATAATTGAACTTAACAATATTTGTGCCATTTAGTATAAATAAGCTTTTGTTGGGCACTATTCAATCTTTTTTTCTTTAATACTTGTAATTTACCAATTACGAAATGAGGTTAATGAGTACATAAGACCACTTTTGAGTGATATATATTTACAGTTTAATATTGTCAAAACTACTAGTATTTATCATTAGTTGGACTGGTCAGTTCAGAACTTTTAACGGACTTGCAAATGCTACTCGAAGACAAATTTAGAAACAAGTCCAACATGCATCATTATTAATCACATCAGATAACATATAAGCCGGACAAATTATGGTCAAAGCCTTTCGAGTAGAGTTTAGTATATAAACTGTTTCTTACTAGGGGCTTTGTAAAGTCATGTCATTGCAATCTGGTTATTAACTTATCCGGAATTGAACGAACAAAGTGACAAAAATATTTGATAAGCTGACTTAAATAATAAATAACTAGATATAAATTAATATAGGCTAAACAAGAGATACTTGGTAATCGATATGTTTTCAATAGAGCCTTTGTGGGCTTTGCTGTAAGTCTTTATATTTCATATAACATGAAACGCTGATCAAACAATGTATTCCCCATGTACTTCCAACACATCGGCAATGTATCGTGAGACATTTGTACCTGCATTATCATTATACTTTATAAGGATTTTGGAGGTTGTTTGTACTTTGGAGGTTGTTAACCCTTGGAAATTGGTGCCCAAACAAATTAAGTATTTAGGAGTCCAAAACGCACAAATGCATTGCGAAAGTATTGGGAGCATAGTGGGACCAGGTCCTTGATAATGTCAGCTTATCAATTGGCAGATAAGTTAGTTGTGGATTTACTACATTAATTTCCTTAGAGCTTTTATCATTAGATAAAACAAAAACAGCTTTATTATTGTTTGTTTGTTTACCTCGGTTGGTCCTTGACGGACACATGCCATTAGATCCATGATGAACTCATGGTCTCTTCCAAGCTCATACAAAAGTACCAACCTGGATAGCCAGAAATGGCTAATCTATACATGCTGGCCAATGCATCTTTGAAAAGATGCGGGAAAATAGAAAAGATAGCAAGAGAAAGAGAAAGATGGCCACTCCCAACACAATTATACAATTTACTCTTAGCCCTTACGTCGTGACAAAAGAAATAAGGAATTCTAATCTCATGCCCCGATTCAAAGCTGGTATTATAGTGGGTTTTTTTTTCATTAAAGTCCTTAAAGATATAGGTCCCGATCACATGCTCATTCCATGGCTTTACCTGAAGTAGTATATTTTATGTAAAATTGATGCTCATATTTTTCTGATTATAAATTTAAAATTTCATCTTTAAATTCTTTATAGTTTTTGAGATATGGCACAAATCGTTAAAATAATTTATTAGTATACCTATTTTCCATTTCAGCCAGAGTTAGATATTTGTTTGCCTCAGACGATCGAGTTATCAAGAAACAACCTAAGCCTATGGCTTAAACCTTACAAAATGCATTTCAGAGATCAAGGTCAATTACTTAATACACGTGCTGAAATATGAGTCTACACCTTTAAAGGTAAGCTTAGGTTTCATTATGTAAACATGTGCTATATTTCGGAAGTTGTTGTTTTCAATACTTTCAAATAATACACAGGTTGTTTTTCATGTAATTTCTTTTTTGATACTAATTAGGAATTTTAGATGACCATTAAGATGGAAGCAGTCGGACAAACTTTGATACACTTTGAATTTCAGCATTATCCTAAATACATTCATAATGCGTTTTATAGTTTGATAAGGTGCATCCATTTATTTTCTTACAAAATCAAAAAAAAAAAAAAAAAAAAAAAAAAAAAGAAGCTGTAATTTTGTTTGTCTCCATCACTTTAATACAATTTTTCAGGTCAGATTTTATTACGGCACAATTATGTAACACAATGTCTTAATGTAATGATTTTGTTACGTATTGACAGCGGATAACTTTATACTATGGTATCAAGTATATCACCTGTTATCCCCTGTTCTGTAAAACGTGTTACGGAAACTTGTTCAGTAAGACGAAAGTGTAAGTACTTCCTATTCTGCAGTTTTCTATATATTTATTCTGTTTAAAGTGAGTTATGAAGTATTCTTGTAAAGTACCTTTTCCTAATCATCAAAATTACACGAGGGGTTGAATTGTTCAATTTTTGCGCATCAAAATATTTCTCTCCATTTTGTATCTAACCCCCGACGTACTTAATCCAACGATAGTTTTGTTTTGATAATAGATTCAAAATCTATTATGATATCCGTACTATATTTTTGGCATTAAAAACGTATTACAAGAATTTTATCATGATGCAAATTTACCTTTTTAAGTATACTATAAAAAAAACCATACATAGATCGGTCAAGTT
Source organism: Ophiothrix spiculata (assembly GCA_000969725.1). NCBI lineage: Eukaryota > Metazoa > Echinodermata > Ophiuroidea > Amphilepidida > Ophiotrichidae > Ophiothrix > Ophiothrix spiculata. Next base: position 31,413 of record JXSR01S022814.1, read on the forward strand.
AAATGTCAACATGACACTTCACAGACACTTACACACGGTCAGTTTGATAGTGTTGAAATGCTGCAGGTGAATTAATAAAATAGGCAGTTGTGACATTAGTTGCCGAAACGTCACTGACATGTTGAGATGACTTCAGGTACGCGTCCAAGCGATTTATCTCAAAGGCATCCATCGTTAACATTTCAAAGTGGTTATGAGGTAGTTCCTGTCACGCAATTAATAACGTTTATGAAATACATGATGTCCCAAAAAGAATTAACTCCTACCTTTGGGGTCATAATTTTCATAAAATGCAAATTTGTGACAAGTTACAACAGTGATTGTTTTACAGATATTTCACCGTTAAAGTACCATGGGTACCAAGGACATGTTCTATGTATTTTTTTACAGCAAACATCGAAAGTTTAGAATTATTCGACGGATTACTAGTGCAACTGCAACATTTTGAATATGTCCACTTAACCGTTGGACAATAAATATTGCTTTTAGTTAATGTCAAGTGGATGAAACAACCTGTCAAGTGTTTTTGTAGAGGACTTTGAAAACTACAACCTCCTGTTAATTACTTTAATAACATACAGCTCACGGCATATTTAACAGTTTGCTCTTTAATGATTTACAAATGCAAATTGGAACAAATCTAGAAGTTCAAAGAATGAGAGCACAGAACAGGGAATAGCTATAACGTCTAAATACTATATCACACATAACAAAGTAGTGTTTGGAGGATAATTCGCTCGATTTTTAAATCTTTTAACGGACACAGTAGAGAAGTTGTGAAACACGCTCGTTAACTTTGACGCTAACGTAAACCTTATTTTTCATTCATATGCAAATGATTACCCATTTGCTTTGCGGAGATAATAGGTTCCATTAACAGCTTTATTTAAAAATCAACTTACATTCAACTTCGTGTACTTTTATACAATAGGCCTACTATAAAAATATATCACCTTGACTTCAACACACCATCGAACAAAGTGTAGGCATTGACTAAAGCTAATTAACATGTTTTTTCCTAGGTCAACATCTAGAATCAGCATCCAGAAATAAATTGAAAGCTTGATTTTGGTATTTGTTAAGTCAATAATATGCTTTATATAGCGTCAAATAGCCCGATGTTACGCTACGTTTAAATATGCTGGTATATTTGTACGGTCAATATGCTTTATATAGCGTCAAATAGCCCGATTTTGACGCTACGTTAATTTGGGATATGGCATATATATGAATATTGTGTTCTATTTCTGGCAACACTAATTGATTGATGACGGTCAGAACTAAAGGACTTCATTATGAATAATGGGGTTTTACATAGTCTGTAATGACCTAAACTGATTTTTAAGTAACGAATGTTAAGCTGCATGTCAAGTGATAAGTCAGGAGGCATGCATAACAAAGCAAAAAATAACCCAACAATTGAAATACTATACAGTATTTGAAGAGCTGAATTGCAAAACGGCTTAGAGAGACCATTTCAAAAAATGAGTTCTTGATAGATTCTAACAGACTTTCAACTTGTGCATCATTCTTGCACAAAAAAGTGTTGAAAAAATCTTGCTAAGTGGTTTAAAATCCCGAAAATGTTACTTTTATCCCCAAACATTTTGAAATACTATACAGTATTTGTTTCTTCACTTGTTAGTATGATAAGGCTCTTGCAAAAAGTACGTCGATTTTGTTTACGGACCTGATAAAAGGAGTCACTTCCGCTGAAATCCATAATCGATTCGAAATGCACCGCAAACCCATACAGTGCATTACTCACTGTACACCGCTCCGCAAACTTTTTTTTTTCGAGGGGGAGTGCTCCCCGAGATAACAGGCCAAAACCGACAGAAAACCACATGTTGAGTTATTGACGAAGGGTCCAATATTTCATAAAGGAGATTCTTTACCTCATACATAATCCAAACTAATGATATAATAAAAAAACACAAAAATTGATAACTTGTGCTGATCTTTCACTGCGAAAATATCTCAAGTTGGGTTTATACTGTACCGACTTGTACTCGAAAATCACAAAAATTTGGACGGCAAGAGATGACTAAAGATGAAAAATCAAAATTTGCTGACGGATGGTAACGACCTTCATCGACACCAGCGACGTTGTCAGATGGCTTCTGCAACTTTAATGTGACTTGATGAACTGAGGGTTGCAGTGACCAACGAAACCTATAAATGATATCACAACTAATTTTGTGTCATCTCAACATTTTAAGCACTTGCAACTGAAAGCGCCTGATAGCCTAACGATGACTGGCGGACGAGTCAAAAAAGCAACCCGTTGCTTGTCGTTACGACTTGGTGGTCCCAGTGTAAGCCCACCCATAAATTTAAAATTTAAATTATTTTTCTAACTTTATACGAAAATGGTATAAAATAAAGCAATTCAAAGGGACTGGCCTTGATCCTGTCCGCTGATTTTCTGACTATATATTTTTTCACATGTATCGATAGTACATGATTATACTAACATATCCTACCAGTAGTTTCAGCTGAATTTGTATAACAGAGGAAAACAATGAAATTGTTTACCAGCTGTATTTGTTGTCGCCGGCGACAAAAAATGGTTGAAAAAGTGTTTTTAGTTTCAAATCTTAAAAAGATCTTGTTTCTACACCTGTGATGGGTAAACAAAATTATTTTTGATAAAATTGTTTCTCTTTGGATATGTATTAACTTATCTTCAAGAGCTTCATTTGATCTTTTATCTGGTAAATCCATCTGAGGTACAAATTTAGGGTTTAGAAAACACTGGATAGTCACACCACCATCACATATAGATATATTGCAAATCAATTCGCTGTCAATTTGAGCCAGTTCTGTGTAAATTTTTGTAGTTTTCTGGATTTTACTACACTTTTTAAGCTTTATTTAAAGCATTTCCATAAGTTTTTAATTCTAAGTGGAATCTAGGCTAGTCCCTTTAAGATGAAAATAACCAAAAATACTTATTTAGGAGATTGTTTGTTTTTTCAGTGCAATAAAAAGGTTACTTCTACACAACCTCATTTAACATCATGTGCAGTAAAGACATAATGAAACAGAAAAGATGTTCAACGCTGTTACAATAAACGTCGAAGTATTGAAATAAAATAACTGAAGCACTGATGCAAGTTGACAGTTTAATTCCGCCCACTTAACCACGTCAACCGTCGAAAGCAAACATCGCTTACAGTTATTGTCAAGTTTATTAAACACATCAGAAATTTTGCTACAACCGTACATTCGTAGACATTTAATAAGCTGAATGAATATGAGCATGGAACAATTAAAACGTGAACCATTTATGTTATTTTTATCAACTATTTACTGCTATGGTGTTCAACGAACAGCAAAACATGATGAAAGTAAACACCTTGAACATTTCTTCCATTCGGGCTTAGCAAAGTATAAAATTGAATGATTTGTATGTGTGTGTTGTAAAAGTAAAAAGGATTTAAAAAAAAATTATATGAAGTATTTTCCTTAGGGAGTCTAAGTCTGTACAATAAATAGCAATATCTATTGTAATACGATTTTACTTAAATGAATTGCCTATCATCCCGTTTCTGACATTTTGTTTTCATAATACTAATTGAATATGAGCTCTAGTTGAGGTGAACAAACTAAAACAATAAGAGAAACATGTCTTATAATTGTCAGAGACTGATATTCTAAAGAAACTATTAAAGGGGAAGGGACACACCATGCGATACTGTGGTTAAAACGGGATTGATTAAAGTTGTGTATTCCCACAACTTTCATTCACAAAATCAAATTGGAGATTTTTATACCACATAAAAGCGAATATTTTTCTCATAAACCTCTGTAAATTTTCACGGCCATATTTTGTTCCGTTGTGGAGTTATGGTCAAATAAGTGCTGAAATACTAGAATATTTTGTTTACAAAAATATATATCCTACATGTTTCTATAGCAATGCCAGTCTCAAACACATTTTTGCCTGTAGCATAATTAATTTGTCTCAAGTTATGCAGATGAAACCTTACAATTATTGCTTTATGTAGGTAATGACTCTTTATTCAAATGTAGAAAATGTATATTGAATTTGCATAACCAGAACGAAAAACCTACCTTTAAATTGATTCTTTAAAAATATTATATTGATTTGAATTTTTTATGTGTTTGCACTTTTGGTAGGAACACATTAATGATTCTGTAGACCTTTTCAATTTTTTCAACATTGGTAATCTCTTTAATATACGGTACTATAGCACAGTTCTTACTGAAACACTAAATGTTCATTTATATTCACAAGGCGAATTTAGTAAGTGAAATGAATTTATATTTATTTTAATCAAATCATGAGAAAAGTAAATGAGGCTACCTGAGTTAAAAATAGTGATTGTTTTTCGAATATCTTTAAATCATCGACGTAAAACAAGATTAATATCACATATCGTAACAGTTAATATCAATACTGAACAAAATAAATTTGATTTAAGAATTGCTTAAATTGGCAACATTTATTACAATATTTTTCACTTTTCTTTGCCTGTATTCTTATCATGTTTGCATCAAACAACCGCCGTTAGTAATACTGGGATTCAATTCTTCAAATATGGTTTCAATTTCGTGAGATTAGGACAAATTGAATATTGTCGTAAGTTTCAGTTCCTCTGTTGTTTACATGCCCCAGTTTTGTGAACCCCTGTAGCCGAACCTTAGAGCTGTATTCCAGTTATATACGTAACACTTTTATTATCGTGTAATTCAGAAATTGGTATCAAATTTTGACTTTCCATTATTTTTGTATACGAACATGCATATGGAAGTAAAATATTATAATACTATCGCTGATGATTGAATATTGTCTTCAATAATGCATTTGAGAATGTGCAGTAATTTTGGATGAAAATTTACAGATAGATGTTATCCTAAATGCATTAAAATACGTATAATGTAAATCAACAACTGACTATATCTTTCCTTTACAGATGTACAGCTCAGATAGTAGACTTTTTAATCAAAACAATATTTATTTTGTGTAATCAAAATAATAAATATATCAATTCTTGTAATGCTATATGACTTCTACTGTTCGAAAAATGTGAATCAGAATTAAGGTGGATTCATACTCTCATACATTCGGTACCGAATGTATATTTGTGACGTCAAATTGTATTCGCATCGAATAAAAAGTATGAACCTGAGAAAGATATATTTTGCTAGTGTCCAGATGTAATCAGTAATATCTCCGGATTACAATCGGCTATTTAAACCGTTTCAACTTGGCATGGTCATCCAGTTTCAGTCGGTGTCGAATGATTTTGACGTCACAAGTATACATTCGGTACCGAATATATGACAGTATGAATCAACCCTTAGTGGTTTTATAATCAGTGGGGACTCAAACAATGGTGCGGGTTAGTCATGCATTACGAAGCACAGGAACAACCACTCGGCCAAGTGGGCAGCCTTTAGATCGTGAAGTGAAAGGTAAAATATACATTGCAATGCCGACGTTTTCTTCTATTAACATCAAAATAGCAATTTTTACCTTGACGGAATGCTCATTTACACGCAAATTATGCAAATGCTCATAATATTGGACGGATACAAAGGAAATGAAGGCATACAAGATATAACAGGGAGCTTTTGATTTCAGTACGGACAGTGTGTACGACGGATCAACGCGCCAATAGTGCAAATGAATTCCATTACGTTTATATTAATCAACTCGCTATTGTTCGTTCTGCAAACATTATCACATTGGTTACCCAAATTGCGTACTTTGGAATGCCAAGTGGTACATATTGATGCAAAGTGCATGGGTGTAGAATGCGAGCAGTGGTACGTTTGGACATGCTTTGAGCTACTCGTGACCTTGATCCAGTGGGGTGCAACCGCTAGTCCGACAATGCGCTAGTCCGACACTGTGCTAGTCCGACAATGCCCTAGTCCGACTTCACACTTTTCTTATACTTTAGAGGAGCGTCTGTCCGAAAATGAAAAGCACTGCGCTAGTCCGAAAAAACAAACAAACACTGTTTCAGTCCGAAAATGGAAAACACTGCGCTAGTCTGACACTGCACCAGTCCGAATTTTCTGTCGGACTAGCGCAGTGCCATAATTCTGATCTGAAAACAACTGCGCTAGTTCGAATCTGATAACCACTGCGCTAGTCCGACAAAAATGTGTTGTGTATATTTCAAACAAAAATCCACTGCGCTAGTCCGAATCTAAAATGCGCTGCGCTAGTCCGACAAAAATATCGGACTTGCGCAGTGTTTTTCAGATCCGGACTAGCGCCGTGTAATTCATTTCCGGACTAGCGCCGTGTCGGACTAACGCCGTGTCGGACTAGCGGCATGTCGGACTAGGAACGTGTACCCGCTAGAATGACCCATCATGAAGTAGAAAGCTTCTTAATAGAGAGCTAAAATGGGGAGATCTAGGAGTCGTCGTGTACATACCTTTTGGGCACTCAAAACAGCGCGAGTTTATTGAATTGTCATTAAAATTTACAACCCTGTATTATACAAATAATGTGTGTAAGTTAATAAAAAGGATTTAGCCTACAACCTGTGAAAACTTGACCAAATTTGAATTGTCTGAACATTATGAAATCATGAGATCGAGTTTTTTGAAGTAATGTATTTGATATGTTCACGGACTTGAAACCACTTGAACAGTTTATGTATAAAGATTTTATTACTCTAATACGTCAAAAATTTTAATAGGCAAAAATTGCAGTAAACATTACATTTCTTCATCTCGCTTGTGAAAAAAACAGATGCCTAAATAGTTTTTAAAGGGCATTTTACTCAACATTTTATCATTTTTAGAAACAGCACGCGGCATGTATAATTTTCCAACAGAGGAATTTAACACAAAAGGCAACTATTCCTATATCGGCGTCGCCTTTATAAAAACACGTTTTGATCGCGGATCAACTTGGGGATTTCCCCAGTTGCTATAGTATGTAGTTTTACAGTACATATAAGTATCGTGGTTCTCTTATAAACAATTCTTATCTTCAAAGCTTCAAATGCGACCGTTAGAATCTATGAAATATATCAGAGGATAATAATAACAATTTATGTTACGCAAGTACATACATTACTCACATCTCCGTGGTCGGACAGTCACGTAAAGCCGTGGATCCCCTGTACGAATAGACTCCTTCATGGGGTATGCATGTTATGCAAGTACTTGTATCATTGATTGATTGATCTCTTTAGTTTTCGACCTCTCGATCACAGGCCTTGAGCACAAGTGTCGTCCACTACTGTTTGTAACGCGACGATCCAAATCCCATGACTTGGTAGAATATTTCATAGAAAATTTTGATTTAACACTTAAGTGGTCAAGGAGGGGGGGGGGGGTTCATATGGACCCAACATTTGATTTTTGCGCGTAAGCGTTAAAACGCGAAGTAATTTTTCATCGCCCTTTTATGTATTTGTCTAACTTTACCATACGCTTCCCTTGGTGGAAAAAATTCAAATCGACCCACCCCTTCCCATGCTAATTAGCATAAATGAGCATTTTCGATGGCGCTCTTCAAATTTGTTTTGCCTATAAAATAGTAACCGAACAATTGTTTTCAAATTTTATTTCAGAAACGTATTTGTACTTACATACTGCAAATATGACCCAAATTTAATTTAAAAAGTCCGTTGGGTAGTGAGTTTTCACATTTTTGACGGTAAACTTTTGACGCGAAACGACAAATTTGTTTTTGTCTCTCCGCCATGCTTCCTATTTAAAGACCTATTTACTATTCATTGATTCTCATCTGATATCATGTCATAATCTTCCATTCTATAACTTAACAGATCTTATTGTAGAATTTATCATTATTGTATTTTCTAGTAATTGAAAGTATTGTCAGATGCAAGTTTTTGTATACTATCATAATGTACCTTGAGAAATATTGTACATTATTGTGTTTTGAGAAACATGGAACAGCCAGTACTTAGATCCTATGCAAATGAGCAATTTAATTTTTCGATCTGGCGATCAATATTTAAAATTTGGTCGCGATATTTCTTTTCTTGACGTGACCTGTCGGACAGTTCGGACTTCGAACCACTATAATCACGAGGGGGTTAATGCAAATACAAAATGGAGATACGGATATTTAGAGTTTTTCTAATAAAACATTCCTTTGTTTAACTGGGAATAAAAAATGTTCATTTTATTACATTTAAAAAAAATGTAAATTTTCAGCTTTTAAAATCATGAGGTCACATATACTTACGTGCAGCTTGTTATACCATTTTTTTTATATGAATTGGCTATTACAAACGGCAAGTTTAGGTATCAGACCTCACATTCATGAAATTTGACAAATATATCTTTCCTGTAAGACTTTTAAAATCAGTTAATAAAACGAGTAAAAATTCAGTACAAAAAAGTAAAAGGAATATGCAAATCATAAATTTCCATGTGAAATTACATGGCCATTAGGCATTTCTGTTTCTTGAAAGTTGAAACATCCTCCTATATAGATGGTGTTATATACTGTATTAATAAATTTAAGCGTGTTGAAACTCTATGGCATTATTTCAAATAGTTTCAACCATCTAGAGAAAAAACCGTAAATAATTCTTTTCAAAAGACTATTTACGGGTTTTAAAAAGACTATTAACGGGTTTTGAAAGACTATTTACGGGTTTTCTGCGCAATGTATAGCCGCGTCGCTTTCACGTACGGACTTATGGTGCGTTCATAGTCCAACGATTTCACAACGATTTCATCGCACGATGTCTGTCGATACGCAGTCTTCAAAAGTTATAGCGCAATATGCGTGGCGCGTTTAAAGACTGCGTATCGACAGACATCGTACAATGAAATCGTTGTGAAATCGTTGGACTATGAATGCACCATTACGCGTGCAACAAACTTAGACACGCAAGCCAATACGCACATTAACCTATTGCTTGCATTCATGGTTATAACATTTTGTTAGTGCATTTTTTTATATTAAATCGGGCCAATTGGCAAGTAAAAATTATATTATTCAACACATATTAATACAGTATATAAAATAAATATATACTGACATTTTTCAGATCTCCGGATTAAAACTATGGTCCTTCAGTGACTAAAATTTAGCTATATATTATTACTGCACAGTCTGGTAGCCTGTTACTGAATTAGTTCTAATTATAGATTAATAACTGCGTATTACTTGACGCGAGTGAAATTGTACAACAATAATGCACCGCGTGCTGAAGTTGAAGTTGTCAACACTCACGAGGCGCAGCCGAGTCAGTTGGACAACTTCGACTTCAGCACAAGGTGCATTATTTGTGTACAATTTCACGAGCGCCAAGTAAAGAGCAGTTATTAATCCAATTCATACACGAAAATGATTAGAATATAATATAAAAGAATAAACGGCATTATTATTGAAAAATGAGTTTCCTATTTCAATAAAACATAGAAAATACAACCATCCATCGTCCCATGTTATCCATTGTAATTTAGATTTACTTCTCTTAAGGTGGCTTAGCACACATAGAATTCCTCTATTTATTTTTCTTAGTTTTTGATATATGATTTTTTTTTTCATGTGTGCTGATCACATTTCTGAAATAAAAAATGGGGGTCACCGACTTAGTTTTTGAGAAAAATCCATTTCAAAAACACTATGTTTTACCACTTTTTACCATTGACTTCTATGGTAAAATCAAAATAAATCGGACAAAAACACTTATAATTTAAAAAAACCCGCTCTATTTTTCTCTCTCTTTTTCACATATGTTTTGGTCCTTATATAGTTCTTTAAAAAAACGTAATAAAAAAATATGGTCACCGACTGACTTTTTGAGATATTAAGCAAAATTAAGCAACAAATTTGCATTTTTTTAGCAATGAGTTACACCTTAAGCACTGTGCGCTTTGATCCCTGCGTCATCAGGAGTAACGCGCAAATATGCGTGAGTATAAAAATGACGCACGTGTAAGATCGCGTTATATTAAAGCGTAAGATACAGTACACCAGACAGTACGCTAAAAGCCCGGGATAAATACTTTGAAATTGTGTCCAACACCACTGATATCAGCTCACTCGTGTCCGACAACGCATATGTGCTAAGCCACCTTAAAATGAAACTTGCCATACAAGTGCGAGTATCATTACACGTTACTTGCCTTAAACTTCTGTACCGTTGATTTTGACTTTTCACCGGTAATAAAACATCCAATATTTAGTCTACAACCCACTAAGTTACCATTTTCCATGCCATGAAGGACAGGAATATGCCTTGAGGGTATCATTGTGTCCTTAACAACCCTCAAAGTAGACCACTTAGTAGTAGGTGGGCTAAATATTGGATGATTTATTACCAGTGAAATGTCATAATCAGTGGTATAAAGGTTTAAGGCAAGGAACATGTAATGTGTTACGCGTACGCGTACATGGAATTGTACAACGCACCTACGATACGCAGCGTGCAACTAGACGAGATTAATGAATGCGTATAAGTTACAAACTGTCCAATTAGATTTACAATTTCAACGCGTACTTAATGAATGTATGAATGAACTATATGAGTGCTTGTAGAAAACTACACAAAGTCATGGTTTTTTTTAATATGGCAGTAATCCTGTTAACGCATGTAAAATTTCCTTTAACAGCTTAGCTTTACAAAAACATGTTTTGATCTCGGTTCAGCTCGACTTTCCCAAGCTAGTTTGGTCATCATTTATAACCTCATTTAAACTCTAATTTTTGCTATTTTGAACTCATTGTATTTTCATCAACTCACCATATCTCCTTATACAAGAGAATACCGTTGAACTGTGATGAACCCACAATTGATATTCAAATTAGCACAGGCATTTGTTTGGGAAAGGGATGAGTACCAAATATACTATGGTAGGCCATGTTTTTTTTTTACATGAAATATAGGTTAATAGATGAGCATTTCATTTCGCGAGTGAAGTGAGGCAAAATCAATGCATGCGCGGTCAACACGACATAAAGATAATATTGCATCTTTTGTTAAAAAGAAAACCAGGGCCCATATTCATGAAACACCGCTAACTCTAGTTGGCTGCTAACTTATTGTATACATGTCAAAATTTTACTAGGTGACATCTATGATTTTCCCCCAAAGAATATTGTTAACCTGTGTAAAATCTCCTTTAACAACGTCGCCTTTACAAAAACATGTTTTGATCGCAGCTCAGCATGAATTTCCCAAGTTAGTTGGTCATTTCATTAAGTAACGTTTGAAAGATGTAGATTAGCTACAGAATTGCACGTAATAGTCTGTTTCAGAAACAAACACGCCACACCATTCTTCTGTTTACTAACCAGTGTTTTCCACATATACGTAATATTATACCGTACTAAATTCCGGAGGGGGGGGGGAATTAATATTTGTTTCCGGGTAACCACTCGAGTTCCGCAGACCAAAAATTGGAAAATTGGGTGAAATGATACCCTATCTAAGACCATAAATCTGCCATATCTGTTCGAATGGATACCCTATCCGAATTTGATACCCTATGTGAGACTTGTAGAGCACCATGTCGTTTTGATACCCTACAGGGTGTCCCAATATAAAACATTGTGTATGGAAACGGTGCTGATTTTCTCAGAAGTTTGGCAAATCAGTAAGCTCAAAATAATTCTAAAGTCAATAGTTTTGTTCATCATCGTTGAAAATATCAAGGAAATCCATCAATGCAAACCAGAGATATCATAGATTTTGTCTGCTTGTATCATTTTCCTTCTACACAATGGGAATCCTATGGTTAAGCATGTACACAAGGAAACCGAAAGGGTCTTTACAACATTAACGGTTGAATAGTTTACAGTGACAAAATCACCGCATACGTTTCGCCAATATTCTTGAAAAGGTAACCATATGAAGCCACTTTGGATATGTTTCCTTTTTCTTTTCCTATTTTTTTTCGTTTTCTCTATCATATCCATATGATTTTTTCTATTCGAAAAATATACATAAGGTGGTAAAACTAGGTTTATTGGCAAAATTACTCAATGTTTCGTATATATTGTTTACATGCAAAGAAAAAACTAGTTTGTTTTCTTCTTTCTCTGATTTGCCTCGATGGATTTTCTTGATATTTTAAGCGATGGTGAACAAAGCTATGGGTTTAAAAAAAAAATACTTTCGAGTAGCTTATATGCCCAACGTCTGAGTAAATCAGCGCTGTTTCCATGCACAATGTTTATTGGGACACCTTGTGTATCACTTTTGTGGTAACGCGGGTGGTTCCCCGGTCAGAAACCCATTCCCCCCCCCCCCCGGGACTTAACTTCAGATTAAAGCTATAATAATCCTACGTGCAGTTTTAACGCTTCCTCATACTCTTCTAATCGGCGTCATAGCAATAAACAGGTGTTCACTCTGTGTTGAACTTTTTTCAAAGAAGAAGTTTCCAGGAAATTAAACACGACCCTGCCGACCGATTCTGGACACTTAAAATGCCAAAGTGCTTGAATCGCCTACAGGTATACTGCTTAATTAAACACCAAGAACATAAAATAGATGTCATGACATTATTTCAAGATGAAACAAGATATCGATTTAAGGATAAATTGGCAAATAGATTGATGATCGGTTACTTTCCAGTAGATTGCCAAAGTGTGTAATTAAACTGATGTATCAACGACCCGTAGGGATACTGGTTGTAATTAAATGTTGATAAATTTTGTTTTTCAAACGTGTTATTTTAAAATGCAGGTGAATAATTGTATCTATTACATACAAGATCAAAACAATTCATTTGGCAAAACTTGCAGGACAAAGGACAAAGTAGATTTACATCATTGTAACCTTCAAAAACCTCTTAACTCAGCAAACACATAACGTTAAACCAACGTTATGGTTTGGTTATAATTTAGTTAGGTCCATTCTAAACGTTCAAATAATAAATAATAAAGTTCATTAACTTGATGAATTTTTGAATGATATAGATAACCGACATAAAACGTTGTAATAACGTTTCATATAACGTTCTAGTTTACCACTAGCATAACGTTTTATAAATATTTCATTAACGTCTCATAAACGTTCTGATAACGTTCAAATTGGACGTTTTAAATTAGGATTTGATTACCTTTACCTAACGTTACATAAACGCTTACAATAAACGTGTACAAAACATTCGTATTGTACGTTTTCAGAACATTTTTGAAATGCCCAATCATCGTTTTTATAACCTTCAGATTGACTATTAAAAACTCCTTACAAGATCATTATGTTTTACTATCATCAAATAAACATTCCAAACAAGATTTTCGGTGAAATTTTCTTAAAACGTTGTACCATCATTCTATGAACGTTCACAACAAAATCTATGTTACGTAATAAGGTGTGCTATAATGTTTTAAAAAGCTCAAATGTTATTTAATATGACGAAAAAATTCAATCAGTATCTATATAATAAAATATATACTATATAATATTGGTGTCATCAATAAACTGAAGTATTCTCTACCTAAAAAAGTCTTGTATACATTGTATTGCACTTTAGTTTTACCCTATGTTAATTACAATGTCTTAATTTGGGGAAATACTTGCAAAAGTTATTTGGATAAAATATATAAACTAAAAAAATGGGTTGTAAGATCGATCACAAATAGTCATTATAGAAGCCATTCTGCTCCTTAATTCAAAGAATGTAATATCTTAAATGTTTATGATACTTTTAAACTTGAAGTTGGTATTTTCATGTATAAGTTTTCTTCAAATCGCTTGCCAGAGAGATTCGATAGCTTCTTTTCAAAAATAGAGATTTACATGAATATCAAACTAGACACTGTAATGATTTTATTCCAACGAGAAATAAGAAGGTTTTCTCAGATCAATCAATAAAAACGTCTGGACCTATTCTTTGGAATGCAATTGATCACAAAATAAAAAAATAAAAGTCAATAAAACACTTTCGTAAACAACTGAAGTGTCACCTCATATCAAATTATCATTAGCAAATCTTTGTTTGGAGCATAAGTGACTTTTGTAGTTTCTTTGTTTTTGTATTTGTTTTGTATTATTTTTTCTCAGGGTTGTGATTACATCAGGCCTTCCTTGTCTTTCAATCACATCCCCCATATTGATTTGTTTGTTTTTTATGTACATTTTTTAATACGATTGTAAATATTGATATGGAAAATAAAACTGTCTGAATGAATGAGAATGAATTGGAATATTCTGACATTCCCCAGACAATCACCGTCTTCACCGTCTATAGTAAATCTAGTTATTGATTTATCTAGATTTATTACATAGATACATTGACACAGTAGGGGCCAAATTATATTCCTTTTTGAACTACCAAATGTTTTGTGTAACAAGTCTTTGTAATCTTATAATCTAGTAATATACTAATCAATAACGGATAATTGGTGCTAAAAAACACCAAACATTTTCACTAAAAAAATTTGGTGAGAATGTTTGGTGATTTGAACACCAATTATCCGTTATTGATTAGAAGATGCATGGGAGTTATATTACTAGATTATAAGATAACAAAGACTTGTTATACAAAATATTTGGTAGCTCAAAAAAACTGTAATTTGGCCCAATGCGTAAAATGTTTTATGTTTATTGATTAATTAATTATTTTAACACAGTATACGTAAAATAGTATTATTTAATTATTTAGACAGAGTATACGTAACTTTTTATGTTTATTAATTAAATTTACCTTTATTTATTTATTTAATTTTATTATTTATTTGTCTATTTATCTATTTATCAATAATTGTTTTCTTTCATTGTTTTTTCTTTTTAATTTCTTTTTGTTATTTATTTAGGCAAATGTCTGTATAACGTTTATAAAACGTTTGGAGCTAAGTAAAAGTAATCAAACTGAAAGAAGCCAAACTCACGACTATTGATCTTTATCTGATTAGATATGATTTGGTATACACAAGTATGTCTAATATATTCATTCGATGGATTTTATATACTACTATGATGGGTAACTGCTAAACATTTACATAAACCCATATCAAGGATGGCTCAGGTAGGTCCGAAGGTAGATTTTCTCATATGTGTAAACATCATTAAGTGTGAGTAGTGAACCAATCTAGGGATCCACTTATCAAGATGGGGGAAAGTTGTACTCTTTTTCCCTTAATTTTAAGTAATTAATTATGTAAAATCATAAATAAAATGGTTTATAATAACAGTCCCGTTACGTTTTTGCAAATTTAACACTAACGTTTTGTGCAAACGTTAGCTGGAACAACAGAAAATAATAATCCAGCTAACATTAGAAGAACGTTAAATTGTTAGCTGGTAGATGATCCGGTCATCAAAAGTCTTTATTTTTATTTATGCATGTTCTTGCAGAAAAGCCTGATAATGAATTTTATTACACAATTTAGCGGGTATTTCTTAAAACAAATAAACAAGCAAAAACAAACACAACGCTGCTTATGGTTGATGAAACGGCAAGCACTGTGTCTGTCAATTACTGAGAAAAGTTTATATAATGACAATTCCCACGATTACTGTGAAAGAATGATACAATTACTGTAACAGTTCCCAAGATTCTTAGTGAAAAGAATAAAATAAACCAAAAACTAATGAAGTAAATTATATCAAATATGCACTTTACTGATGTACTGATAAGCCTTTTGAACCGATACCGATTACCGATTATTGAAATAATCGGCCGATACCGATTGATTATTTCACGACTTGAAAACAAACCATGCATTGACATGAACCAGGGCCCATATTCATTAAAGCTTACTAGCTAACAATCAACTAAGCCCTAGTTTGAAACTAAAAACCCTAGTTTCAAACTATGGAGTTTGCAACTAAATTCATATTCATAAAATCTTACTAAGAGCATTGTTACATAGTTGACAACTAGGAAAAAACTATATAGTCGCTTGCTACTTTTGGCGTTTGGGTGTAATATCCATTAGGCCTATTGCAATAACAATGGAAACAATAGCAAAAAGATGCAATTAATGGAGGATGAAGGATTAAGTAATAGTGGATGACGTTAATATTATAGGAAGCATATATAAAGTCATTTGCAGTATTAGTAGTAGGTGTTGTGTTATGAGTTGGGACGAATCTGCGTTAAACACTGAAGTAGAGTGGAATTTGCATGTCCTTCCTTTTTAAGGCTTAGTATTTCTTTCCCTATGTTAAAGTCCCAGTAAATTATAAATCATTGTAAAGCTATTATAAAGCTATGATTGTAAGGATCGTCGACAAACCACAAAAAGTGGATATGCAGGGTGGAACAAATGTCATATAGGGTGTAAATATAGAATTTCCTGCAAAAATGGTACCATAATTGATTTCATGATATTTTATAACTGTGTGTAATTCAATGATTTGACCCTTTGATATATGAAGGGATGCTATATACTTTTAAATAAACAAAACTTATAATGAAGGAATTTGCTTCTGTACTGAGTTACAGTGTAATCAAATATTTCTTACAAGTCAACTGTAATCCATTCTACAGATACCACCAATTTATACGATTTCATCCACAGTTTCTTTTCATAATCATCCACAAATTCTTTTCATAATCATTTGTTTTTCTTTTGTTCATAAATAATAACACTTCAGTTGATACAAAGACAGGTAATAGCCAAATCTTATAATGCACTGTATAGTCAATTCAATGAGCTTCAATGCATAATTTGTGATACATATATACATTCTCCGGTGCATCCGCTCCGGTGCATCCTCGCACCCCTACCCAGTGCCATTCAAATGTGATTATTTCAAAAAGTAAAGAATAATTGAAGATGAAACAATGGTGACTTATAGCCTGATAAATTGTCAAGGTTATGGTCTATAAACCAAATAAATTGACCACAATTTTCTGAAATTATGGTAAAAATACTCCTCATTTTTACCGAAAACTGCAACGCCTCCACCTATTCAATATACCTCAATTCGTGACACAAAGCCAGTAGTATATAACACAAGCATGCCATATTTTTAAATTTATATTTATAAAACAAAAGATACAATCTCATGAGGAATAACGTTTGTCATGTTTGTTCAGCATTTGATTTACTTTAAAAAAGGAAAGAAAGTGTGGCTGATTCATGCCAAAAAAATTTCTATCCAAATATTTTGTGTACACTTTAAAGCATTATTTTTTAATAAAAATTAATTGGCCAAAACAAAAGCATATGCAAATGTTATTATTTTAGGATTTGAATATGGAAATAGGGTATCTATCATATTTTAAATTTGTACTCTAGTTTGGTAATAATTATAAATTCATGATAACTGTAACCTTGATCAGTCAGAAAAAGACAAAATCCAAATGACAATTTAGCAATCCTCAAGTTTTGGACTCACCCAAAAGATGCCAATGCTAAAAAAATCATATTTTAAAGTTGAGAAAGAGAAATTTTGCATTTGTACAGAAAAGAAAAATCTTATTTTTAAAAGCCCATATCAAAATTACATTTATTCGTTTCTGATAATAATTTATTTTTCTAATTTAGGTTATAAATCGCAGATGTGTACGATCATTTTTTATTTTCATTGTTATGTTGACATATCTTCCATTTTGTCTACGCCTCCCAATGTAGGAAGGTGCATATTAATGTTATATTTATTCAATTAATAACTTTAAGCATTTGTTTATTGCTTAAAATAATAATATTTTCCCTTAATGTTGCATAATTGTCGCCATTGAATATCACAATCTGTCTAAACCTCTAAAAGATGCTATAAATATAACCAATTGCAAGAGTATTCTGGCAGTAGGCCTGTACAGGCCCTACTTAGTTGTCAACTATAGTGACTTAGAAGTACCCCGAATCAACTCAAAAATGTTTTTTTACCAACAGTCATTAAAATGTTATTGCCATTTTTAAGAATCTTGTGTGAGTTAAATCAATACTCAAGGATAATGTATAAGCAATACTCTTAACCCTTATTCTCCTCAGCCATTTTTTGTAACACGTCCTCCGAAGGGGGTGGGTGGGGGGGTGGTTGTGTTGAAACTCCCCTAATATTTTAGAACGGAACCCCCTATGAACTTGGTTTTGCTATTAATAGGTAGGCAGGACCCTCCCCTATCCAACGATACCAAGATCATCAAAATCAACCAAGGCGTTACGTGATTATGACGTCATAAAGTACTTTTGGATTGGAAAATTAGGTAAAATTGCATTATGGCAAAATTGGCCACCAAAATCAAAATGTTGCTATAAAAGTTCTAAATAACGGATTTTCGTCGGGTTTTTTTTTTGTTAATTAAGAAGGGAAATGACAATTATAATATGTCTTGTAAGTTTGAGTCTTATAGCATGCATAAAATATTCAAAAATGGCGACTTTAAAATTTCCGGGATTTCACGAACCCCCCCCCCCCTACACCCCAACTCTGACGGCCTACCCTAACCCCATCTTAGGTGCTACCCCCTTGTTTTTTTTCATCAACATGACCGCAAACGATGTAAAAGAGATTAGCCAAATGCCTGGGGCCGGTTGCTTTTGCGTTTTTATGAAGCGGGGGGAAAACCTTAGGGGGAACATCCCCCTTCGAAAAATAAGGGTTAATATAATGCCAAAAATTGGGACAGTCATGTATAGGAGTGTAAAATTTTGTAGTTAACATGAATACCAACGCCACTATATTCTAGAAGGACAGTTACTAGTCTTAACATCTACATTCCTCTGTATCCGTCTAAATATACAAAGGAATACATTGGTATAATTTAGGTGTAAAATGAGCATACCATCAATTCAAAAATCATTTATAATGCATGAATTTTATATTTCACTTTACAGTCTCCGGTCTTGCCCAGATTACCAGGTGGATGTTCCCGCGTGACTAAACCGTCGCCGGAAGCCATGGTTCGACGCCCCACAAATTCAGTGAAATCACTTTCTCATTTCATGATTAAAAGCACTTACTCGCATTTTTCTGAAAGTGACTGTCATGTCAAGTAGTCTCAAGGGAAGTTCGCCGGTCACCAACCAAAGCTTTGACATCAAATTAGAACCCTTTTCTAAATGCCAGCCCACATGAATGATATGTCATAATTTTTTCAAGACAATAACAATTTTTATTGTTGTCGTTTCTGGCTGCCATGGCAACAAGGCTGAACCTCTGATTGGTCAAACAAGGGAACGAATAATAAACCAATTACCCAGTTTATTTGAAAGTACTATCGGGTAGTACCAGGCTCCTGACACTTTATCCCCATATACTTCATATTTGATTACTATTTCTCTATAGTCGCTGGTTAACGTTACTTCGCTGATCATGTGATCAGTGGCTCCAATTAACGAGGACACACAAATAGTGTCTTAGATTTACCCCGAATCAACTCTAAAATTTGGCAAACAACTAGTGGGACCTTCAAACTAGTTTGGTTTTATGAATACCAAATAGTTATTAAGTAGAGTTATCAGACAACTTAAGAGGATTTTAGTTGTCAACTAGGGTTAGCAAAGTTTTATGAATATTGGCAATGGTTTCTTATTCCTTCTTTTTTTGCGATTTTCTCGTAAGGAAACTATTACAATTACTATCAGTTTCACATCAGGTATAAACAATATCTTTCTCTTGCCTATTTGTTTTCCCTGCATAATAGGCATAGATTAACGAGTCGCTTACTTAAACTAATAATCAGTTGATATAATCGGCAAGTTGGTGCTTTAATGATACCGATTCAGAACCAATAAGGCAATAATGCCAGCAATTCCAGAAGATCTTGTTTAGATATTGCCAGATTGTAGCACAAATACATATTAAGGAATTGCAACTGACTTTGACAAAATGCTTCCATTTAGTTTCTACATCCAGCTTAAACAGCAAACTTGTTTTTATAGTTCCAGGCTGAAGTTACATTTGACAGCCTTATCCTGTAGTTTCGTGACATCATATGATGTCCAAGTTGACTATTAACTGATGAAATTTGAATACGATCAGATGATACAATTTTGATTTTTTTGACCGACAGTCATTAAAATGTTATTGCCATTTTTAAGAATCTTGTGCGAGTGAAATCAATACTCAGGGATAATGTATAAGCAATACTCTTAATATAATGCCAAATATTGGGACAATCAATTATAGGTGTGTAAAATTTTGTAGTTAACATGAATACCAACGCCACGATATTCCCGAAGGACAGTTACGAGTCTTAACATCTACATTCTCTTGTATCCGTCTAAATATACAAAGGAATACATTCGTACACTAGTAATTTACGTGTAAAATGAGCATACCATCAATTCAAAAATTATTTATAATGCATGTGTTTTATTTTTCACTTTAAAGTCTCTAGTCTAGATTACCAGGTAGATGTTCCCGTGCTTCGTACTGCATGACTAAACCTTCGCCGGAAGCCATGGTTCGACGCCCCACAAATGCAATGGAATCTCTTTTTCATTTCATGATTAAAAGCACTTGGACGGAAGTCAGTAGCTGGTCATATCTTTTGTTTCACACAAAAACATTGGTAAAACCATGCCAATTTGTATTCAACGGATCGTAACTCTGAATATATACACTTAAAAACTACAAAGTAAGATATTGCTGGAAAGCTTACCCTCCGAGGATTTCAATTTTACCTGAATATGTCTAATTTTTATGGATGGGTACAAATAATGCAGGGTGCAAAATAAAATAAAAGTGCATTTTGGTTAACCAACTTGGCACAATGAGATTTTGTTGGGGAAAAGTGTATCCAGATGACACAAACATTACTTGAAGGATATAATGATAGCCTTCCATAAAATAAGTCATTTGATGACCAATTTTATTGTGGTCAAAATATTGAGGATGGTCAAAATCTTTGAAACGACTCATTAATTTGTGGGACATTTATCGATCAAAAGATTTTTCATGTATACACTACCTAAAAATTGATTACATAATTGGATTTCTCGACCAATTTCCTTTTGAAAAATGTATAACTTTTACCATTTACTCGGTCAAAAGATATGTCGTTTTAAAGTGTTTCGAGTGTAAATGCATGTTTTGTACAATAATGTATAGAGACAATTACCCACATATAAACCATTAAGAAACAACAAAATTTGGATGACATGCCAATATTCGATGCATTCTTTAGCATTATACATATCTCATTGAAGTATATTCAAAAAATTATTATCCCAGCATTTTTATTTTTAATAATACATGTGTTTATAAAACATAACTTTCGTACACTTTTGCATGTAATCCTATGCGCGCCGCCTCCACCGTCGCCGCCTCCACCCGATTCATCGTGTTCCCTAATGGCCTTTTCAAGTATAACTTCATTAATTAAAATCATGAGAAGTTCACGTTTTGTACATAACTAGAGTATAACTAGATGTTTCATATGATACCAAACTTTCCCAAATACGTAAAGAAGTTTTTTTAGGGTAATATGTAACAGATCCATGATATTTGAGGGACCTATTTGTGACGCAAGGCCACTTACTCTAATTCGCATTTTTCTGAACAGTGACTGTCGAAGTCAAGTAGCCTCAAGGGGAGTTCACCGACATCAACCAAAGCTTTGACATCAAATTAGAACCCTTTTCCAAATGCCAGCCCACATGAATGATATGTCATAATTTTGTTAAGACAAGAACAAGTTTAATGGTTGTTGTTTCAAGCTGCAATGGCAACAAGGCTGAACCTCTGATTTGTCAAACAAGGAAACGAATAATAAACCAATTACCCAGCACATTCAAAAGTGGTATAGCAACTTGAACAAAAAGGCGGTTAATATGGACATTTTATGACGTATTTAAATTAAAAAAGAGAAAACATACGGTAGTAAAATTTAAATTGGTTTTAAAAACTGAATTTTATCCAGAAAAAGTCTATC